>JAZHYW010046085.1:0-43319 GCA_037355805.1 Ixodes ricinus | reverse complement strand
TTATCTTCTGTTTTCTAGTTTTTTTTGCGCACAAGTTCACCCCATTAAACTTTTCAGTTCTTTCAGGTATTTTCTTTGTCTCACCTTGTCATTCCTGACAACAATCACTGACAAACTAGACATAGGAAGCATCGGCGAAAATTATTTTACACCGAGTATTAGGGTAGTTATTTTGAGAAAAATATCGCAAACATGGCACATTGCGCAATAACGCACTGGAATATATAATATTTTGTCCCGTATATATAAATGCTAAGGTCTTCACACTTGGCCACTTTGTTGCCCTGTATATAGTCCATCTTTGTGTGAAATATTGTCGTCCTGGTTGGCGGGAAACATTTACAAATATTGCTATTACAAGGGAATTTAACTAAACATGCATTATTTCAAAAATCATTTAAGAAACAGGCCATCTTTAATATTCTTTAGCCTCTCTGAAATGTAGCTATTTTAATATGTACCAAAAGAGTATACAAAAAGATAATGCAGTGTTTGTGTGGCATTTAAGTTATAAAGCGAGAAATATGGCAAAATTGACGCTAACGCGGTTGCCATAAATGGGGCGTGCACATACCCGTTTTTTCACAATTTCACGTCGCAAAACCACTTCTTCACAACACTGGTGTCGAGGTCAAGTGACGCTAACCTTTTACATTGCAATGTTCCAAAATTGGAACGTTTGAAACTCGATTTCTTGTTCTCTTTCGGAATATACATTTGTTTTTAATTTTTGTTTTCGGATACTGTTCAATGGCTGTGGAAAACACCTCAATTTTAGCTTCTACTATCTGTCATTTTAAAAATTTTGAATCAGTGTTTGTGAAATGACATATTTTGGGTTTTTTCACAGCCAATTGTGGGTTGCGTCATTTTGCAAGAAAAAATGGCGTTCAAATGAACAAAGCAGATTTATATTAAAGGAAAGACATTGGCGATTTTTTGATAAAAAAAGTAACCAAAGCCTATCCGTCTTTCACTGGCATTGAGGTTTTTGCGAACGTTCCGTTTTTGGAACATTGGCACTTGACAGTAGCGAAATTCAACGTAAACTGGAGCCTGCACTTCGGCATAGCTTTTAGTCTTGTTTGTAACGCCCCTGTGCGGCGGTTGGCAGAAACGTGATTGGCAGATTTCCTTTGCCGTTCTTTTGAGATTGTTTAACACGAGTAAGCCGCGGCCTCCACGTGCAGTACGTGGCACTCTCACCACTTATCAATGAAAGTAGAGAACAACCTTATGACATCCTTTTTGTGTGGCACACTTCCTTACCATGCAATAATTCTTCGCTTAGGACATGGCTCAACGCTTCCTTACTTAGGAGGCTGCAGTTGAGCTTATCTTCAGCCTTTCCGATGAAGAACGCGAAGAGGCATCTATACGCCAGTTGCCACTTGATGAAGATGGCAACATTACTGACGAAGAGCACGTGAACGAAAATGACCTCTCTAAGGTTGTTCCCGCTGATGTTTTTGGTCATGTCGAAGTCATGCAGTGCAGCGATTCTGACGGGGATTTTGGAAGAGACCCGCGAGGAAAACGCGTGAGGAAACGGTAGTGGGTACCTCAGCGTTTGCAGGAAAAGCGCACAAAGCTTCTACCAAGGCGGGGAACAAGACCCCAAAGCCTTCTACTAGAGCGGAATGGAGTCAACATTCTACGTTCCACAAAATACTTGCCAGCCAGCACTCTCGACCGGTTGGTAGAGGAGTTTCTTGAGCCTGCAAACATGAGCTCCTTTTGCTGTTCAGCAAAATAATTTCTCCTGAAAACCTGTGGGTTCCTCGCTGAAATGACCAGAAGGTATGGACTCCAGAAAGCGACCGAGTTGGACGGCACAGCAGCGGATGTTGGGCAGTTTTTTGGTCTCTTCTTAGTGGCTATCACTCTGTTCCCTCGGAAGACTCTTACTGGAGTACGACTGAAGACCTTTGCGTGCCTTTAGTGGGGACAGTGATGCCCCGCGATAGGTTCAGGCAACTGAAAATATATTTTCTCACATTGGGGACCATACTCAGTTGAAAGCAGGTGAGAAGATGGCGAAGATTTAGCCATTTTACGATGAGATTTAAAAATGTTTTCTTCTGTTCGGATTGTTTCACGAAAGCCTCAGCATCGACGAGTCCATGGTGCCCTATTATGGCTACCACTCGTGCAAAATGTTCATACGCGGGAAGCCCATTCGATTTGGGCTATAAGATATGGATGATGTGCTCTACAAATGGGTATCACTATGCGATGGATATATATTGCGGAAGAAAGGAGAAGGATGACAAGACTCCCTCGGGCTCAGGGTGGTTAGCAACATGTTATCTGTCCTGTCTAGCCCTGAGCAACATGAGGTCTATTTCGACAACTCTTTCACCTCTTACGGTCTCCTGAAGAAACTGGCTGACGAAGGAATAAGAGCGACAGGGACTGTACGAAAAACAAGAACTGGTAGTTGTCCGCTGAGGAGCCAGAAAGACATCGCAAAAGAGGAGAGAGCAGCTTTCGACTACAAGTGTGACGGTGCGGTATACGCATGCAGATGGCACTACAACGCAGTGGTCACAGATGCCTCTAACCATCTCAGCCATGATCCTGTTTGTACTGCAAAGCGCTTTTCACGACGCGGCAAGAAATAGGTGGACATTGCGCAACCATATCTGATAAAAAAATATAACGAAGGCATGGGAGGTGGGGGTGTTATGGACCGCCTCCTTGGCAGCTACCACCCAAGGCTGAGAAGCAAAAAGTGGTGGTGGAATCTTTTCAGCAATGGTCTCAACATGACTGTAGTCGCAGGATGGATCCTTCACTGCGAACCTCACATGGGCAAAGATGCCGCCATGACGCACCTAGCTTTCAGGCGGGACGTCGCCATGTCCTTGCTCTACCTGAAGCAGAAACTCGCCCTTCGGCCTGGACCTCGGGTTTATCCCAGCATCGCGGAAAGGAAGACTGACGGTCACTGCATTGTCTCAGCTACACAAGGAAGGTGCATGGAGTGCAAAAAAAAACACTACCAACAGTTGCCGCCAGTACTAAAAGCGGCTGCACAAGAATTGCTTTGCAGCTTACCAAGGCTAGTGGTTGTGAGGCGCTGACTGCCACGTAACACATACATTAAATAAACATATTTTTCAAGCATTCTTTTCTCTCTTTATAGTTTTCGAAGCCCTTGCAAGTAGCTAAAAGGTTCTCTTGAGATAAAAGGAGCAATTCTTATTTTACACTCAATAAATGTTGTTTCAGACGACATTTCAGTTTTGTATACTGGAAATGCCATCGTTCCAATAATGGAACATGCAAAAAAAACATGCCTAGTGATTGTTAATTTGGCTATATTTTTTTCATAGTTAATTCAGAAGCCATATGTGAATTATCAACAGCCATTTTAGTGTTTCGAACATTGAGGTCATAGTGCGGCGTTTAAATAGTTAATTTTTCCACTGAATTTAGCGGAGACTTCAATTGCTGTTAAGGTCACGTGACGTCAATTTTCCTGCAAAATCTCGTGGAGAAACTGAGCTTGTTCATGGGTGACGTGACAAGAAGTTATCTGACGTTATTTGCTCTGCTAAATTTAGCGGGGAAACAGAATTGGTGTTGAGTTCACCTAACATTAATTTCCCCGCTAAATTTAGCAGGAAACTCTACCGGCTATATTTAGGCGGGAAATATTAGATAAAGGAGGGAGTAGAAGAGGAGAGGGAGGGGAGTCGAGAGGAGGAGGGTAGAAGGAGAGTAGAAGGTGGAAGGGTAGGGGTGGAGGAGGGGAGCGGTGGGACACACAGAGAAAGTGTCTGCGTGAACCAAGGCCACATAGCAAGTAAAGAAATGGGAGACGGTGTGGACGGCCTCCTCAATTTCAAACACGCGCAACCTTGAACTGAAAATGCGGAGATGTGCTTCGCAATTTACGCAAGTTTTTTGGGCCGAAGGAGCTCTTTTGTCCCGGGAAAAATAATGGCACGATCGACAAGTGTGACTCAGGAAACTGTGGTGTCCGTTTTTGCGTTCTTTGTGAAAATTGTATTGGTTAGCTGATTAATTCTGTTGGGCGAAGCGGCTTGCTATCTCTCACATGCACGCTACTCAAACAGGAACCGTCAAGAACGGTGGTTCTAAAGCTCCGATCACCAGAAAAGCACTTCGTCCTAATACCAAGTGCGAACTTTAACATAGGTATTGACAAGGAAATGAATATTTTGTCGGTAGCACTAACACAACGGTGATCTCTGCTTTGCCAGGCCATACGTGTGACTACAAGCTTCGATTGACCGAAGACACGACTGACCACATTTTATTCCATGAGAATGACAAGAAGCGAACCTATTGACAAACGGGGGCAGGTCTTCTTGCTACGCAATGCACGTTTTGTAATGACCCGCTTAGGTTGCAACGTTTATAACCTTGGGCCAGAATTCTCCTACGAGTCCAGCGTGTAATCCACAGCGATCTGACCGAAATTACCTGTAAAGCGCTATTTGTACATGCTTTTTAATCTAATACGCTACGCGAGACGTTCTGATTGGTTATTTTTGTGTTCAGAGTCATTTATATTTAATTTATGTTCTTAAAGTATGGCTGTCTTCTCGGCGAAAGATATGTGCTGTAGTAAAGTCCTTCAAGTATGTCTAAGGCCAAATACCACAGAAGTGTTGAGTAGTAGTTAGTTTCCAAGATTTCGATTGTTGGGGTAGAGTGAAATGTCAGTTATGTCACAACGGTATGTGACTCTATATGGCAGTAATTGGCTTTGCTCGATAAACGTTTTTTGTAAGTGCGATTTTTTTATTTTTAATGGATGCAAGAGTCATGTTGTCGTCAAATGTCAGGTTTATCGTGTAACAGACAAAGCATTGGACAGTTAATTCCTCAGTATATTTACATTCGTGAGCTGAAGAGGGAGGCAAGCTGTTTGATTAATAACTTGAAAAAATATACAGGGAGCATGAGCACTCTCATAACTATCTATTTCTGTACTGCAAACGCGGTAGGTCCTGAAAGAGGTAGTTTTATTTTCTTGAAATAAACATATAAGTGTACCTATTATTGTAAATGGCGATATTGTACGTGATATGTTGCAAGAGTAAGGCTAAGCTGCTTTTTGATAAACCTTCCTACCGCTTGGTTAATTCCGTTATTCACTGTCAATAGTTTATCCTCGATCGGTTGAGTTTTAAGCTAGGACCGGAAAGGAGAAAATAAAAAAGAAGAAACAGTAAAGGCCTGGGCCGAGTTTCTAGAAGCAGATTCTCATCTGAAAGTGATGAAAAGAAAGCACTAGCCAAGCCAGAGCGCGAGCTGAGCTGGACTCAAAACGCATCTCAAGGCACTCGCGCGCCCCAGCCTTAGCAGTGATTTCTTTCATTCAGTCTCAGCTAAGAAGCTGATTCTAGCAAACCGGACTAGAACCGACCTGCTAGAATTAGCGTCTTAGCTTAAACGGGTTTCACATGCGGCGATTCCGGCGCCGAAATCGCTGCCACTAGCGGCGCGGCGGCTATGATGACGAGATTTTATTTCACATGAGCGTTTTCTGCCGCTGCGATGGCCAATGTTTTCTGCAGCATGCATATGCGCACAGTCGGTTACGGAGGCCTCTAACAACAATATTAATGCCTTAGTTTACATTTTAGAGTTTAATTTCAATTAATAAAATAGCGTCCAATATACAAAAAAACTTAATCATATTTGTTTATGTTTTTCTTTTCTTTTTTTTTTCAAACTTCGTTGTCGCGGAGGATGAAACTTCGGATCATCTTCGTCAGCGTCAAGGGCAGCGCCTTCCTCAGATGTAAAGATTCCAACTGATATGGCCAACCCGAACCCTTAGAACTATGTGGAGTAGTTGGTATTACCAAAATGGGGGTATTCATACCGGTCTTGTCGATCACGATCACGACCTCAGTCACCTTTTCCAGAAGTTTCTCTTTGGTCCCGTTGTTTCTAAATGTTTTGAGCTGCATCGTCCCGAACAACCCGATTCTTCGACACTTCACTGAAAATCATTTTATCAAACTGGGCGCGATCATTTTGTCTTACTTGGTGTGAGAATCTGTGTTAGAAAAGGCACGTCATTGTGACTCAGTTAATCTCCTTTTTCGTCTTCTTTTGTTTCTCTCACTAGGGCTCGCACAAGCCTCTTCCGACTAGCGTCTCTTGGGCTCGCCACAGTTGGTACTCAGGCGAGGAAAGTAAAAAAGAGCCGCGTAAACCATTGAGAAAACACGTTTTTAGAAAGGTTGAAGCAATCCTCCTCCTCCTCCATAATATCCTGAACAGTTCCTACGCGACTGCAGAAGCAAAGACGCTCTGCCGGCAGGAAAAAGGAAACCGCAAACCAGTCGCTTGCGGACTTCCTCTGCTTGACTTCTGCATCAAGAACGGAAAAACGCCGCCTCTTATGCGCCAGCTTTCCCGTACACTGTAAAAAATTTCACCCGATTTTACGGGCAAAAGTTGCGGGTTCAATATTGCCGGAATGATTTGCCGTAATCTAGAAACTGGACCTTCTGTAAAAACAAGGCATATAATTCCGTAAAATGACGGAACGTTCGTAGTTCACTTTACGGAGAGCAATCCGTTTCCCATTCTAAGGGTAAAAGTTGCCGGTTCAATATTGCCGGCATGATTTGCCGTAATCTAGAAACTGGACCTTCTGTAAAAACAAGGCATATAATTCCGTAAAATGACGGAACGTTCGTAGTTCACTTTACGGAGAGCAATCCGTTTCCCATTCTAAGGGTAAAAGTTGCCGGTTCAATATTGCCGGCATGATTTGCCGTAATCTAGAAACTGGACCTTCTGTAAAAACAAGGCATATAATTCCGTAAAATGACGGAACGTTCGTAGTTCACTTTACGGAGAGCAATCCGTTTCCCATTCTACGGGTAAAAGTTGCCGGTTCAATATTGCCGGTATGATTTGCCGTAATCTAGAAACTGGACCTTCTGTAAAAACAAGGCATATAATTCCGTAAAATGACGGAACGTTCGTAGTTCACTTTACGGAGAGCAATCCGTTTCCCATTCTAAGGGTAAAAGTTGCCGGTTCAATATTGCCGGCATGATTTGCCGTAATCTAGAAACTGGACCTTCTGTAAAAACAAGGCATATAATTCCGTAAAATGACGGAACGTTCGTAGTTCACTTTACGGAGAGCAATCCGTTTCCCATTCTAAGGGTAAAAGTTGCCGGTTCAATATTGCCGGCATGATTTGCCGTAATCTAGAAACTGGACCTTCTGTAAAAACAAGGCATATAATTCCGTAAAATGACGGAACGTTCGTAGTTCACTTTACGGAGAGCAATCCGTTTCCCATTCTAAGGGTAAAAGTTGCCGGTTCAATATTGCCGGCATGATTTGCCGTAATCTAGAAACTGGACCTTCTGTAAAAACAAGGCATATAATTCCGTAAAATGACGGAACGTTCGTAGTTCACTTTACGGAGAGCAATCCGTTTCCCATTCTAAGGGTAAAAGTTGCCGGTTCAATATTGCCGGCATGATTTGCCGTAATCTAGAAACTGGACCTTCTGTAAAAACAAGGCATATAATTCCGTAAAATGACGGAACGTTCGTAGTTCACTTTACGGAGAGCAATCCGTTTCCCATTCTTACGGGTAAAAGTTGCCGGTTCAATATTGCCGGCATGATTTGCCGTAATCTAGAAACTGGACCTTCTGTAAAAACAAGGCATATAATTCCGTAAAATGACGGAACGTTCGTAGTTCACTTTACGGAGAGCAATCCGTTTCCCATTCTACGGGTAAAAGTTGCCGGTTCAATATTGCCGGCATGATTTGCCGTAATCTAGAAACTGGACCTTCTGTAAAAACAAGGCATATAATTCCGTAAAATGACGGAACGTTCGTAGTTCACTTTACGGAGAGTTATCCGTTTCCCATTTTACGGGTAAAAGTTGCCGGTTCAATATTGCCGGCATGATTTGCCGTAATCTAGAAACTGGACCGTCTGTAAAAACAAGGCATATAATTCCGTAAAATGACGGAACGTTCGTAGTTCACTTTACGGAGAGTTATCCGTTTCCCATTTTACGGGTAAAAGTTGCCGGTTCAATATTGCCGGCATGATTTGCCGTAATCTAGAAACTGGACCTTCTGTAAAACAAGGCATATAATTTCGTAGAATGACGGAACGTCTGTAGCCGACATTACGGACAGCTATCCGTAGGAAATGTGAAAGCTATCCGCACTAAATAACGAAGGACTATACCTTTCCGCCTTATAAGGCCAAAGCCGCGAGCCATCCGTACCACCTGCACTTCCTACACATCAGGCGACTCACCTGGCAAAGCTCTAGATCTGCCAAGGGTGTCACCTGACGCATCAGAGGTGCAGGATTGGTGCGGATGACTCGTAGCTTTGGCCTTATATAAGGCGGAAAGGTATAGTCCTTCGTTATCTAGTGCGAGACAGCTTTCACATTTCGTACGAATAGCTGTCCATAATGTGGGCTACAGGCATTCCGTCATTCTACGAAATTATATGCCTCGTTGTTACGGACAGTCCAGTTCAAAAAGACATAACGGTCAAGTGCTTCATTATTTAGTGCGAAAAGTTTCCATGTTCAAGCAAGCCTAAGTCACATGAAGCTTTTGGGGTACAGATTGGTATGGAGAGTTCAGAGCTCCGTCATTTAATATATGAACTTGAATACTTTTTCATCCTCAGCCAAAACCAGGGTGTCGAACCGGAACCGAACCGAACCGAAAACCGGAACAGAACCGTTATTTTTAGCCGAACCGGAACTGAACCGAACCGAAATCTTCGCCGCCATCTTGGAACTGAACCGGAACCGAACCGAAAAAAATATAACGGTAACCGGTTCAAAACGGTTCAAGGTAATTTCTTTTTTCTTTTTTTGTTAGTATCACAAAATGAACATGTGGGAATAAAAAATTGGCGGCTGTATTTCTATCTATTGATCAAATCGTCATATACAGTATTGCAATGTATGGTAAATTGTGGGTTTTCGTGGCGCTTTTGTATTGGCACTATGATTAACCATGTGTCACGTGACGTCATGGTGTCAATACATGTTGTCAAGTAATGTCACTTGACCTCGTGACGTCACGTGACTCACCGCGTCAACTCGATTTAATTTGAGGAAGTCACTAGATGTATTAACCTTGTTGACAGCGTGACGTTTCATGACATCACGATTCTGTACCGAGAGTCACGTGACACCTTGACGTAAGCGATTTTCATAACCTTTAGTCGAGTGCTCGGGTTCATGACAATCAGCATCGCCAAACATTCGGGTAACGGCTCATGTCAATTAAATATGATAATAGCCCAACTCTAACAATATCTGAAGCTCAGCCCAAGCTTTTGCTTTCCAAACCCTAGCCGCCTAGGGCATGACTATGATGAACACTGACGGTATATAATTAGCGTCAGATCACGTGGCCGCTTGTTCCAATGGCGAGTTGAGGAGGGGATCGACAGCTGTCTCTTTCCTTTATTTCTTCTGCATCTGCTATTGTGCGGAGGGGAAACTAATAAATGTTTTCGCAAGCTATCAACGTCAGGGGTTACTTCTTAACAGTATTTATTGAAAGTACAAAAAAATGTTTCAAGGCCAATTTTACATCATTGAGGCACCCAAATATTTTTTCGTTGTTGCTGAACTGCATCCGAAAGATGTCCCCAGAATAGAAGTATTGAAATGACTAAATGCGACTTATTAATATGACGTTACATAGAGCTACATGTGTGTACGTAAGGAATACCTAAAAAAAAAGATTTTAGTGACCTCAGAGGGACAGCCGAACGTTGGCAGTCGCTGTAAGTCTCACACGAGCGTCGTTCTCAAGTTATTGCCCAAGTTTCGACCCCTTCTGTATTTTGCTTAAAGGAGCTATAAAAAGATTTCCATACATCAATAAATACTACTCAGGATCACTCCCAAACGTTAATAACTGATTGAACTTGGCTTTGCTCTTTTTTCTAGGCAGTGGCAGTCGCCAAAAATTAGAAAAATATGAGCATCAATTATTCCCTCAACTCGGAGCCAGAAGCGGCCACGTGGCCTGGTGCCTATCTTATGCCGCCAATTAACGTTAAAAGAATTTGGCTATTCTCATCACCGCAGTGGTTGGACACGAGCCACTACCCAAGTGTCCGCAGAGGCATTGATTGTTACGAGCCGATGTACAGTGCTCACGCAGTTCTCCTGTCGAATCCATGAGCCGCGCTCGACTGTATTTAGGCGGGTGGTTTTGATCCCACAATTACGACACCAATCTTTGCGAAGGCAAGACTAAAAGAAATAGCCTCATTTTATTCTCGCAATTTCACCGCGACAAAGAAGCGTCTGAATCAGTGGCGGCCTGTGCGAGTATACTTGGGCCAGACTAGGACCAGTACGCCTCTGAAAAGTCATGAACATTCCAACCCGATATCGTTTTAGGACCCCTTTAAACTTCACGGGGTGCAAAATAAAAGCAATGAAGAGTTGCTGGTAACAAGTGACAAATAAAATTGTCGAATTAGCACACACAAACGGAGAAGGCAATTCCTCAGGAATACTTTCAGCCTTTCCACTCTGGTGAAGAAGGAAGACCAGCGAAGCTGTACTATGGTGGGAATGAAGTAATGGCCGGCCACAAGTCGGCAAGCCAGAGTGGAAAGGCTGGAGAGGTTGGCGCCATCTATGCGCGACGGCGGCGACCAGACAACCGGCCATTCGGTTGTCTGGTTGCCGTCGTCACTTATAGATGGCGGTAGCTGTCCAAAGTTTAGTGTCATCATTTGTTTGCTGACGGACACGATACTGGGCAAACTAGCCCTTAACAGCTCCGCTGTAAAAAGTAGTGTGTGTGTGTGTGTGTGTGTGTGTGTGGGCGGGGGAGGGGGTTAGTTTTAAAAACATACTGTGTTGTAAAGGTTCCTCTTCTCCGCATCTTCGGCGCAGACCAAAAAGCGTTACCCCGGAAACTACTTTGTTTGCAAAAACGCTCTTGCCAAAAAAGCATGTTTTTGCCGTGCCAGACGCTCGCGCCGTTCCTCACGACGATGCACTAAGAATAATAATACGTGCCTTTCAAATACTTGCCTTTCACTGAGCTTGAACCTCCTGCAGCGTGCATTTTGCACCATCGAATTCGATTTTCTCAGCAAGAAGAAATCACAATGACCACCAGCCTATAGTGTGATGACGTCACGTGCATACCATGTTAAACAGTTCAGCTTTCTGGTGAAATGTGACGTTCGCAACACTAGCAATAGATGTCCTAATTGTAAAGTTGTGCACTATTTATAGCAGTCTCGCGATGATATATGGCAGCCTTGAGAAATGTTAGAGCGCATGACTATTTAAGCGTAGTGTTGTAAAGTGAGGGCCCAAAACAAGTGCAGGTAAAACCGAATATAACATTAGCCTCCCGAGGCAGTATTTATCGAAGTTTCGAGCTCATGCAAGCTGATGAAATGTGATTTATACTAAGATTTTAGGAATCTTCGTCTGTCCTTCGCGCTATTTATGTAAAATTATGAATTTCATTGCGTCCATCTTTACGCATCTCTTTTTGCAGTAAGGCGCTCTGTAAGGGATTATTTAGAAAAATAACATTAATTATCTCTCTCTTTTTGAACATTTCGTGCATTTGACTTCTAATCTATTATGTGAGCACAGAGTCCTTTTTGGCGTACCCTGCAACCAGATGTTTCACACTGCCAATCAGCAAACAGAAAAACACTTTTACGCAGACTCCACAGCTCGCGTAGTTTCGAGTATCGTCCTTCCGCGTCGGTCTCAAGCGGTTATGTGAACTTTATAAAGAAAAATGTATTGATCATTATAAAAATATATTTGATTACTAACTGAATATTTGACAACATAAATAAAGGGCCGACCACCCTAAAGCAATGCCCCCCCCAAATTATCTGAAAGCTGTTCTGCCAATCTTTTCCGACGTTTTTATCCTGGACAGGCACGTTGTAAGTGATACGGGACGGCCTTACACACATTTCTGATTTTGAAGCTAATTTAAATAACTATGTGTTCCTCACACATATAACTTCTCAAACATATAGAAGTCTGGTATTGCCTCTTTTACGTGGTGAACATTACTTTTATCTGTCTGTGGGCTAGACAAAAACAAAGTAAACAGGGGCGCGCGGCGGAACTATGACGATTACGCGCGCAAACCGTCAGAAAGTGTCCAATTAAGTAGCTGCCATGTCGAGTAGAACGTGAAATACTACTTCGTCTTACTTAACAGAAAAAACTTGGAGGACGCCTAAGCTTCGCCTTTAAAAGTGGAAGGCGATATACATGCCTTGCAAGTGAGGTCACGCTAGGGAACATCTAGGGAAGGACGGGGCGTGGATGAGGCCCTGCACCATACTGGTGGTTGACTTCACGCCGCGCGGATGCTGCTACCAAGGCCTAGGGATGCTGCTAACGGCCCGGACATGCGCTAACATGCACTATATTTTCAACAAACGTACCGTGAACAAAGGTACCGTGAAAAACGTGCTGAGCTTAGCGATGATGACGTTTATCTCAGTACGTGCGGAATTTTTCGGCATTGGTGCGATCGCGCTACGAGCAGGAAGTTTCGAAATGCCGCTGACGAGTTTTGACGCGAAGGGATGCTGCGTCGCCAAAAAAGAAAAAGCCTAATTGCGCGCTTCATAATTTGACAAGCGGCTCTAGGAGTCGCTCGTAGAAACATTGTTACGATTTTGCGAAATACTGGTAAACAACGACAATGTTACCGTCAGTAACTTAACCCTGAAACAAGAAAATCTCATTGTCTCAGGGTTTATATTATGATGTTTTCCCGGCTCGCATGCATACTTTCGCTCCTGTGCAAAGGTTATCGTATCGCGGACAGCACGAACCGATGACCCGGCGGCGGCGGCTCGGCGAGCTTGCGTACAGGGGACCGCCACCAACCGATCGCCGTCGGGGCGGCTCGGCGGCGCTGACACCTCGCCCGGATTCGGCCGGGAGCCCCGAAGCGAACGCTCGAAGCGTGAAAACGGCGTTATGCAACGAAGACCAAAGGCCATATACACCACGAACGAGCAAAAGCCAAGGCAAAGGCGTGCGCGAACGTAAACAACGGTAGAAAAGTGCCGTCATTCGCCGCTATGAAATGCGTCCCGCAAACTCGATAATCCGCGGCCGCATCCTTTCCTGCTGCTCGCACTTTCTCTAACTTTAACGGCCACTCTGTCTCGCGGGGCATGCTGACGAAAACGATCGGACGATCATCTGGGATACGGGGCAATTGCTAGCAGCCGATAGCGGTGCAGTCTACCATTGGTACTCGCTGCGAAGGGCCGTCGAGTCAACCACCAGCATGGTAGATACCGGTGTTCGACGTCATCATGCGACGTAGGTGCAAGGCATGTATAGCGACGTTTGCATAGCATTCTCATTTGCACGCGCAAGCGTGCCTCGCGTGGCCTAGACAAAAGTTTCTGACTCGCAACCGAAGGGTCGTAAGTTCGAATCCCGCCAAAAATTCTTAATTTTTTTTTCTTTAAGGCAAAGAAATTACTTTAAAAAGTGAAATCATTTTAGACATACGGCGACCTTTAATTCGCATTACATGTAATGTTATAATCACTCTCATTCCACGCGTGATGTCACGTTTCACCTGAGCATTGTGGGCGGTTTGAAATTCTGCGCGAGGGTATGTATTGCTCTGACGTCATGACCCTATCGATGATTTTTCAGTCACGCCACCGACATCAGCCTTTCTGCGACATGAGCTCCGCGTTAAAATCATCAATTAACAAGGGTGATGCTCATTTGCAAATTAAATTGACCGGCATCTTGTCAAGAACCAACCTCAACAGCCAGGATATATGCCAGCTTATCCTGTATAAGATAATGTTCACTTGGACAAGCTCCATTTTGGGCCAGATTCGGTCTGAGTGCGAAGGTGCGTATATAATTAGAGTGAACAGTTGCGATTACTCCTTGCTGCATGATTAGTCGCATGCATGCGGTGCTGAATGAAAAAAATGTTTGGTTAGAACAACAAGCATTTTGATTGCCGCTCAATGTTTCTATAAAAGTAGACTGAAAGGAATTATCCTAAAACTTTTGTGACATTTTGAAAATTTCATTGCTTTTAGCTCAGTTGTGTCGTCATCAAATACATATATATTGTGAAGCGTATTTCGTAAAACATATTTCATGTTATATATGGCCACGAGGTGCTGATTTCATAATTTTATGTGATTTAATTAATTCCCTAGTTCAAGGACACAATCACGATTTCACTTTTAATACTGCGACAGAAAGTTGTACTAATCACGGGTATTTTAGGCGACCTACCGCACTTCGCGACATTTTATACCGTGTAATATAGATCAGCTTGAATTTTAGAATTTTACTTAAACACGGAGAAAAGACCAGAAAATGAGGTATAATTCTAAATTTCAAGTTGGATCTATTTGCAGGTATGTATCAACAAGCTCAACTCTTTACTCTTGTACTTAAACATTTTGATTCAGGCAAAATATGTGTTACTGGTAAACAAATGGGATGTTGAGTCGTATGAACACGACGTTATATACGTTAAAGGGATTGTCCGGTCAAACGTGGTATTCGAGAAAACAATTGAATATCATTGTTATTGCCTCGAGACGGATCGTACGTGCAATATCTGAATTTTATATGCCCCTCTGCATGAGTAATTGAATTTATGCTGCTCCAATCGTATTCTAGCGTAAACGCTGCTTTCGTTGGCAACATTGAACCTCTGACGTCACAAAACGCAAAGCGAGCATTTCTGTCTGCCTCAGCGTGCTTCGTTTTTGATGTTGTGCTTGACTTGTTTCGTGGTTGGGTGAGATTTTTGTTGCGCGGTTGGGTGCCACAACCACCGGGCAGCAACATGCGAGCCAAGACATGACGTTCCACGCTTTTCCGCGACACGTGCAGTGACGAGCAAAGTGGTTCGTCGCCGTGCGTAGGGACTAGGTTCCCGTCAAGATCGAGATCCCGCTTATGCAGCAATCATCTCACAGAAGAGAGCTACGAGCTGAGCTTTAAGCGGACAGAAGGCTCGTAAGCTGAGGTGTGATGCTGTGCCAACGATATTAAACTACGTCCATCCACTCCTCGCCCAAATCGGATCAATCAATTTGATTATGCAGCGAAACCGAAACCAACAGCTAGGCAAACAATACCAGAAGTTGTATTTAGCATGCGTGCAGCCCGATTCTGTTTCACCCGCGTGTGAAAATGGAGCGTGGCTACGATTCACCAAGCTCGTCCAAGTCAAGTGACGACATGCATTTGAACGATTCGCCGGTTGCCTTCGACCCGCGGGGAACGCCCCGCAGCCTCATCGCCGATCCAGTGAATCCGCTGACATATATACCCAGATGCTGCTTTATATACTTAGGTGTTGCTTCAGAGGCGAAATCTGCATCCTTTGCTTTGCAAGCGCCCCTAGTTCGATCGGTGGCCGTCGCTGCTGTGGTTGCGCGAAACGGCATACGTTTTCTCGAAGCTTATGGCTGTCTGCGAGTAATTTCCTGCTAAAAGGCGTGACTTGTTTTGCACATGCTTGGGAACTGCATCAAACGAACCGTATTTCAGTAGGCACAGCCTAGGAGACTATATAATTCGAAACAAAGTACAAGACATCCATCGACCAACGTTTGTTATCCCGACCATCCGAGAAACTTTTGCGTTTTGTGACGTCACGCAGCACCTACGGATGTCAGCCATTGACACTGGCGAAATTCGGGGTGCAGTTTCGTACATAGGCTCATGAAAGGTTTAATTAATAACGGGAGATTATATATCAAAATAAAAATGACGTTTGTCTACATGAAGGCTCCCTCGACGTAACGAGCGCAAGAACTTAAGTACTTCCGGTTTCGACCGGACAAACGTCCGGTCGAAACCGGAATTTCGACGGACGTGTGGATTTTCTTCTACTCTTGAGTCGAAATTAAATGACTGAATTTCATATTTTTGGTACCCAAAAAAGAAACGTTATTTGGGGAACGCGACAGAACAGCACACGACAAAACAGCACGCGACAAAACAGCACGGTCAAAACAGCACGCGTCAAAACAGCACAGCGTCAAAACAGCACGGCGACAAAACAGCACGCGTCAAAATAGCACGCGACAAAACAGCACAGCGTCAAAACGGCACAGCGACAGAAGAGCACAGTGCCAAAACAGCATGGCGTCAAAACAGCACAACGACAAAACAGCACGCATGTAGCAACTTCGAGCGCGCTCTTCACCTCTCTCCGCGCGAATAATTTCGAACCTCCTTGACCCTTTCATTTATTGTCGCTAGGTTATAAAGGAATTTTTTGCCTATTTCAGTGCTTATCAAACTCCACAACCATGAGACCCCCTCCACAAAATATAAAATATCGCGTCACGACCCCGCTTGTGCTTTTCACGAGGCTACAAGAGTCAGTTTCAATGAGTACTAGTAACAGTCCACATAATAAAATGTATGGCAGCAATTGCTTCCCCCACTGGATCTGTCGGACCCACAAACCTCCTTTTGCAGCGAAGTTGTTGTTGGTATGTTTGTCGGATTTTTCCGTGTCGTTGATAGTAAGCAGAAAAAAAGGTCAGAGGTCAAATGTACCCATAACATCATTTGCCATGATGTCCAGCAGCTTCGCTGGCCAAACATGTCGGAAAGGATGAGTTTCAATCAAGTTTTGTATCTTAATTCAAATGTAGTAGGGATGAGTGTATCTTATTTGGCAACCGTTTCGTTTTACAGCCGCAATTAACTGTAAGCCTGATGGACGATTACATTTATAGTGGAAGCTGCAAAGTGAATGAAGACATATTTCTGACAGCTCCTTAAAGTTAGAGATTAATCGTACGCTGTTTACCTGCGATTAATTAATTTATTGAGTCGATCGCAAGCCATGCGATTGATTCATTTATTGTAGACGACATCACCAGCAAACTTGTTCGTCAAAATTAGCAGAACTGCTCGAAAAATAGCCAGAATACGCACCACCGGGCGCGTACTCCGCTCACAAAAGAACGGATTCGACAAATTAGCCGTCGGCGAGTTGGCTTTCGACGAATTGGCCTAGACCCTCCATTCCTTTACAGTGCCTACTTTGAGACATGTATTTTTAACTCCATGCGCTATATTTAGGATTCAGCGTTTCCGGCTTGCACCAAATAAAACCGGTAAAAGTACGCCGAATTAATTTTTCCAAATTCGGTTTTAACTGAAAAAGGTCAGTATTTTCGAAGGCGTTTGGAGAGGTAGGGGGGGGGGTGATTCATTATTACTGACCGTATGACCACTTCCTTTCGCAGTTTTCAGCTTGTCTTCGAGGTCGGTTCAACTTTCAACAAAAGCTACGGGGGCGCAGGGGTCTTCAGAACGAAATCTGGGTTTTTCCTCTGATAGGTATCTTGTGTGCCGAATTTTTCGTTCAAAGAAGAGATTTTAATCGTGAAATGAACAATGAAAATCAGGGGCGTCCGTAAATGCGCACATTTCTTAACACCCCTAGCATCTGTCTACTAGAGGAGGGCATAAATGCGAATGTTTTATTGTCGTTTCTTTGGTCGGCGCAAACTATACCACCTCTCGCAGTCGTGAAAATGGGGAAAGAACGCCCTGAGTACAATGCTTGCCTTTCTGGATTTTGATATTTGCCTCTCCGACCGAAGTGGTAGTGAAGCTCATGTTCGTCCTGTGTACAAATACGAGCACACGACGATAATGTCAGACAGATCACGATAGGGCCCCAGTGCGTCTTGCAGAACAGGTCGCGTCGGCTGCCACAGACAGCAACAAATAAGAAAAACCATGCAGTACTTGGTTTACTTACTATACATTTTAAATAAACGCTTTTATGTATTGCATTTTCGTCAGTATACTGGATTTCGTCAATAAACCGAAAAGAATTGAGAAGTTTATAAGTCTACACATATTCACCGCAATACACCGGAAATCTTCTGTATGGAATAAAAACCGGAAAAAGTACGCCGAATCTTAAAATAATAAAAAACCGAAAACGCCAAACCCTAGCTCTATTGTTAATGTCCTGTTTTGACGCTGTGCTGTTTTGTCGCGGTGCTGTTTTGACGCCGTTCTCTTCTGCCGCTGTGCCCTTTTGACGCTGTGCTGTTTTGTCGCTGTGCTGTTTTGACGTTGTGCTGTTTTGACGCCGTGCTGTTTTGGCACGTGCTCTTCTGTCGCTGTGCCGTTTTGACGCTGTGCTGTTTTGTCGCGTGCTATTTTGACGCGTGCTGTTTTGTCGCCGTGCTGTTTTGACGCTGTGCTGTTTTGACGCGTGCTGTTTTGACCGTGCTGTTTTGTCGCGTGCTGTTTTGTCGTGTGCTGTTCTGTCATGGTGCCAGTAAATTGCACGGACGATCGAAGAAACTATATAGTTAATCGTTTCATGGCGTAAATAGTGTATATTGCCAGAACAACGCGGAAAATATATTCTCAATTTAGCGGTTCAAACCGGTTCAAACCGGTTCAAACCGGTTCGAACTGATTTGAACCGTTATTTTTTGCTGCCCGGAACTGAACCGGAACCGAACCGAAAGCCGTGAACCCGAACCGGAACCGAACCGATAAAAAGTTCGGTTCGACACTCTGGCCAAAACATACAAGAGTTCATGTTTTGCAAAAGGAAAAGAGCACACAACCTGTACTTCTCATTGCCAGGATTTTGTTTGTGTGAGCTCAGATGTCCCTATAGATGACAGCTCGACAAGCGAACCAATTAAAATGTTTCGCCACAATACCTTTATTGGAAGAAGGCATGCCTTGCTTTACCTTTGGAGAAAATTTACATTATAGTTGTCCTTGTGCTGGCCGTCTAGATGCCCGTCCATGCTTGTGCTTGTCATTCAATTGAATACCTCTTCAGTATCTTCATGGTGCATGTAAGGGCGGCTTGAAATAAAGAGCAGAAGAGGATTCAAAATCAATACACAATCACAACAAATTGTATATGACATACATGGTTAAAGTCAGCGAGCAACGTGCTTACTGACTAGCCTAGCTCACCACCTTTCTACTGTATATGACATATAAAACAAACCTCCCCTAAATTCAACCAAAGAAAATATGCATTGATTTGAATACAGAACACAACAAGTGCTTGAGAATTAAAGCTAGCAAATTAAAATTGCACAACTATTCAGTGATATTAAGCAAATTGGAATAAACCAGATCTCCCTTAGTGTATACAGTAGGCTCGCGATAATTCAGACTCGGATATTTAATACTGCTGGTTAAGTCAAACAAATTTCAAACCTTTGGTTGACCCACTCCGTTTTCAATGTATTCATAAGCCGCTTAACTCGAACGGTGTTTTCGTGTAATTCGTACTTTTTGTTCTCGCAGCACCATTGAGCGCAATTCGTTCTGAGCACCGGTGCACTGCGGAGAAGCAACAACCATGGAGCTTGCTTCCACTGGTGTTGCTTTTCCGCAGTGCACCGGTGCTAGGTAAGAAGTTCGCTCAACGGGGTTAAAGCAGAGCAGAACCGCATATAGACTGTTTTACTGAAAGAGGGCGAGATATAGAAGGGGAAAGGGCTACAGGCGCTTCCCCTTGCTGGAGCGTTAAAGAGAGTGAAGTCGCAGATGAGAGGCTTTGACGGTGTTCGGTGTAGGCGTTGCCGCTTTATTCTTTTTAAACTTCCAAACTTAATTAGAGCCACGGGCTTGGATGGCGACCGTCCTCCGGTCATCGGGACACCATTGTTCGGTTATAGGGTGCACGAAGAACGACATAAAGCGTTGAATACTGTCTGACAACCTACGTAGCTTGCACGAAATCTGGCAAGGCGAGTGCGGCTGCTTCCACAGGACCTTGATCTCCGGTGGCAGTGGGGTGCGTCTGTAAACCGAGAAGACTTTTCCCCAACGCCATCCTCTCGACTCTGCTCGGAACATTTTGTGAATGGAGTGGGCACGACATTTAACGCTGTGCCATCGATGAACACGGGTGCGCTCGCAAGCTGCGTGCAAATTTTCTTTGATAATTGCTGCTTCAGCTTGTAACTTTTTGTAACTGAATTTAGTTTAATACGAATATTTTGAAGTGGTGACACTGACTCAATTTTATTATCTACAGCACTTAGTTGAAGGCTCATTTCGCCGCCGGGTGAGGCTGGCAATTGTCAAAAAGTTAGTTCTATCGCTTCGCTTGAATCGCAAACTCCTGCACAATGCCAGAGAGCCATGAGCCCATGCTGACCGTCACACTGCAACTAGATTCTTCTTATTTTCAATATTAGTACAGAATGTAGCTGGAAAGAAATCTTCAATTTCTGTTGCTGAAAGTTGAAACACGCTCATGCATTGATGCTTATAAACGTTGAAACATGCTCATGCATCGGTGCTTATAAATGATTTATTCAAAAATCCCGTGCCGACGAGTGTGTCTTCTGTTGAGAACTTAAAACAGCATAATCGAGAAGGCCTATTGCCAGAGCGCGTCGACCAATGATTCAGAGATTCGTAATCGATGCATGAGCATGTTTCAACTTTCAGCAATATAAATTTAAGGTTTCTTAACGGCTACATTATTTGCTACTTTTGAAAATAAGAATAATATAATCGCGCTGTGGCGGTCAACATAGGTTCATGGCTCTCTGGTATTGCGCGGGAGATCGCGATTCAGGAAAACCGATAGAACTAAACTTCGACAATTTCCAGCCACACCCGGCAGCGGGAAATGAGCCTTCAACTAAGTGTTGTAGTTGATAAAATTGAGTCACTGTCAACACATCCAAATAGCAATATTAATATAAATTCAGTTACAAAAAGTTACAATCTGACACAGCAATTATCAGGAGAAAACTTGCACGCACCTTGCAAGCGTACCCCATGTTCATTGACGGTACAGCGTTAAGTTCGGTGCGCGCTTCATTCACAAGGTGTTCCGAGCACAGTCGAGAGGATGGCGTTGGAGAAAAGTCTTCTCGGTTTACGGACGCAACCCACTGCCACCAGAGTTCGGGGTCCTGTGGAAACAGCCGCACTTGCCTTGCCGGATTCCGTGCAAGCTACATAAGTCCACAGACACTATTCGACACTTTCAGCCCTATAACTAGGGCTCCGAGGGACACGGAGCCCTATAACTAGGGCTCCGTGTTTTCGGAGTTTATTTTTCGTAAAATTCGGAGGGTGTTTTCCGGAGTTTATTTTTTGCCGAAAATTCGGTGTTTGTCGGAGTTTATTTTTCGTAAATCCCCAATTCTCCGAAATTAGGAGATTAATTTCTCAGCGTTTCCTATTAAAAAAAAAACGGATGCAAACGTATGCCAGATAAAAACGCGCTTGTATCAATTAAGATTTCTTCAGTTGAATTTGGCGTTGGTGTAATTGGCAATAGTAATTTGTCCCACGACAAAAGTCGCACACAAGTGTGGCTTCGATAAACTTCGATACCTTAAAATCAATGAACTGCCGGAGGTAGCCACAAGGAAGATCGTAGTCATCCCATCAATACATCCTGCGGTTGCGCGAGGTGGAGTGGTTATGGATGTAATAGAGAAAAGTTTCAACTGCCCTCTTCCCTATTTTATACAATCTCAATGGTCCATAGCTTTCACTGTTACCCCCAGAAGCACCCCCTCTTCTTTCTCTAAATCTCAAATCCCTGGCCCACACTGGAAACCGAAAGAGTGGCTTTTGTCGTGACACAAATGGTAAGACCCCTTTTGACAACGGTCCGAGGCTTGAAAGATAATTATGGTGTCATTTTCCCAGGACCATTATTCCTGCGTTGCTCAAATTGTAAATATATATATATATATATATCTATATATATATATATATTTATTTATTTATTTTTTGTGTGTGCTTTGGGGGGGGGGGGGGTGGCATGGGCACATAACAATTCGGATTTATCGGATAAATCTGAATTGCCAAACTTCATCTTTCCAAAGCGTTCTTCGACGTTTTTTCCTAAAGTCTGCTAGCGCCGAAAAGTTTGTACCTCGCTTTGTTCTTGTGTTTTGCGATTGCGGTGGCCATGCGGCGATGCTCGTTGCTTTCGTTGCCCGTTGATTTCGGTTTCGACCAAGCTCATTTGACGCAACGTGAATACGCTTGTTTTAGTCAACTGGAATTCATACTCTCAAATGCCGGAAGTTGTTTTAAAATGTATATAATTATTTGTAATAAACTATGTTGTAGTGCATTGTGTACAAAACTGAAGCTTGGCTTCGTTTCAATTTAACATGGTGGCTACCACCACTGTCCCGTGTACCGTGCTCGACTTATTTGCTGTGCATTGTTTGTCCTGTTATCCACCTCCTGCGATCCGCATCAGCAACAAGCATGCTGTATTGTGTGCTCGGCGGAAAGAATATCCAGTCTTCTTGGAAGCAAGGCCCCCACTAGGGTTGATCGGACGTCGTCGGCACCCACGAACCGATTCGGCAAGCCTCACGTCGTTGCTTGGTGCCTCCACGTTTCCGGCGATGAATCCGGATTCCCAAGCCCTGGCCTCAGCCCTATATGACGTAGCCGGTGAAAAACAATCTACGACAACGCGGTGTCTTTGGAATGCGATTACTACGATCAGTGGCTCTTAAAACCTCAGTAGCCCCCTTCAATGGTGAGTTCTTCGATGTGAACGCCCTTACCTTCAGCGTCCGGAGACTGCTGCGATCCTCCGACGAGAACGGACGTCTTTTCCGGGCTCCGCAAACCCTAAAAACTGTACGTGATACTGGTATAAACATTGCCTCGCACTGTCGGCCCGCCACAGCACGTCCACCGGGAGATCGGCTCGCTCGAGTCTCGTTCTGCGAGCGGCGCGCCCGTTTCTGCTTCGAATATGGCTTCAGCCGACGCCGCCGCTTCGCAGCTCACCAATATCTCTGCATCCATCCTGAGCCAGGACGTGGAAATCCCCCTAGAGGGAGACGACCTAGGTGGGGAATGGATCACCCCTAGAAAGCCCTGCGAATCTCGTCTTCCGGCCCACCCCAACCCCGAACTTCACGCAGTTATAGTGCATCTCCCAATCCTTCCTGCTGGCGCAGCTGCGCAGCCTTTTGACATTTTGCCGGCGTTCTTGCAAGCCGCACAGCTCCGTGCTCATGCATGTGCCGACGTGTCGCTTCACCTCCATCCAAATAACTGTCTCGCCTTCCTCCGCACCCATCACAAAGCGATTGTCAACCGGCTACTGCGCATCACCAGCATCACCTTGCAAAACACTTCCCTCCCGTCCACTCCTACCTAGCCGCTCCAAACAACTCCTGCTGAGGTGTTATACATGGAATTGCCTTGGGAGCCACCCCCGACGAGATCATCAATGATCTGGAGTCTTATCAAGCCGACATCCTTCACACAAGGCGAATGGGCACAACAGGTTCGGCCATCATCACCTGTACGGAACCCATGTCCCTTACACAGTGTACTACCGCCGCCTCGAATTTCGCTGCCGTCCCCACAAACCTCGAGCCCATCACTGCAACAACTGACTCGAGTACGGGCACCGTACGCTGGCCTGCCCGGGCAACCAGCGACGCTGCCCCACGTGTTCCACCATCCTGGCCCGCCCGGACAAACCTCATCCCTGCACACCCTGGTTTGCGTTGCTTCAACTCGCAGTGTGGTTCTCAAACAGGGCACTTGGTCCCGAAGAAGCTGCTGCACGTTCACTCACTCCACGAGACGCATCCCACGACAGTTCTAGCGGTATGTAAAGCGTGGATGCAGGATTCGGTTTATGACAGTCACCTTGTCGATTGCTACAGTGGAGCACACTGCTTACAGAAAAGATTGTGCTAAGAACTGTAGAGGTGTGCTGGTCGTGGTACCTTTCCCATTACCCTTTTGGTGACGCCGTAACCTGAAGCTGGAACCTCCCACAAGCATGGCAAGGTGCTGCTATGCTGTGCGTGCTACCAGGCTTCTGTGAAAGCTGAGTCCTACAACTTGCCCAGCGAGCCACTGGTGCTCATTAACACAAATTAGTTAAATGCGTGCATACTAGAAGTCTTCCAGTTGAATCGCTCAGAGTGCAGTGTATACCATGGAACCATTTCCAGTGGCCCAAACGTTCGACAGTTCGACGGGACAGTGTGCTCAGTCCAATTGTTCTCAACATGTTTATTAATCGTGATAATGCCTGCCTGATATCGACTCCCCTGCTGCTACGGACGACCTGATGCTGGTGCCGCTTGTCAGGTGATTCCAGAAACCACGAGGGTTTGCAGAACAACATCGACAAGGTCTACTATAAACAACCAGCTACGCTTCTTCACACAGCATGACGGCAGTTTTGTTCCAAACGTGCGGAACACTGGGTTTCGTATTTTGCGTGTCCAGTGGAACCGGCCATAGCACACTTAGGTGTTTTCCACAGCCCTGGTCCTGCCACACCTAAAGTATTGCAGCTCCATATGAGACTCCTATGAGGTTGATCTTGTAAGATCAGTTGAAAGTTTTCAGCAAAGGGGGACAGCTTACGCTATTCTTCGGCAGCCAAGCTCGCTCCGTATCACTCACTGCTCTGACATTGGCTAGAATTCTGGCCCTTCACTGGTGGGCCAGAGGTGACCTCAGGTGTGAGCCCTTTAGTGGGTCGTCTTATTGTGCCTCCTAGACAACGTTGTGGAACTGCAAGGTCACGAGACAGCACTGAAGGGAGTTGTTCGCAAGAATTGTGCCGGTGTCTTTCAACCGTTTCCTACCGTTGAGCAGCAGCATTCCTTCTTGGTGTGGTCTTCACTGTTCTGGCAATCCCTTTATGTGCACTCATGCAGAACCCCCTAACACTCATCACATAACAATCATCACAAGCTCGAAAACTTCTGTAGACATGCAACTCGTCACCTTCACTCTGAGTGAGGTAGAGCAGTGCCTATGTGCTTCACTGTGAATTATGGACTTTTACTTAATTTCTATTCGGTGTTTTCCCCCACCCCTTTTATTTGTTCCTTTTGCAGGGTACTGTAGGATTCTTGGTAGCCTTTGGCCTCTTTACCATAAGGATTTGCTTTTAGCAGGATTAAACAATAAAAACATTTTTAACGCTTTTATCCTCTACTATAGTACGCATTGACACATAACTGTATGCAATTTTATTCTACCCACACTGTAAAATATTTTTGCCCCATTTTACAGAAAAAGTTGCTGGTTTGATATAGCAAAAAACGGGTTTTATGTCCGTTAACTAAGAAACGGACACAGAGTCCGTCAGAATTACGACAAAAGTGTTTGTAAAATTACGGAAATTTTTTACAGTGTATTGTTTCTTTTCCTGTCACGTAATTTACCGCCGCGCAGTGAGTGGCCAGCGCGTAAGCTACCGCTCTGCCGCGGCGAAAAATGTCCAACCTGGTAGAAGCGTGCCGCTCAGCCGTTGCGGCTGGCCAGAGCGTCGCGCCGGAGAAGTCGCGCTGCTCTAGGGTCAAAATCGCTGCATGTGAAACCCGCTTTAGACTGTGTAAAAACGCCTGCAAAGCCTGGCACGCTAGAGCACTCGAGACTCGGCTTTACGAGCTACTCTCCTCGTTCGCTGGCTTCTGCACTGCTTATTCTTTTACTCAGTCTTAGCCAGGTCGCAGATCTTAAACTTTGTTTCAGCTGAAGTCCAGACGCCGGCAATGCTACAAGCGCGAGCTCTTGCCTTTCAGGGTCCCTGCCAAGCAAACGCACTCGAGCTGATTAAGAACTGTTCAGGGCCACATGATCGCGCTTGTAGCATTGGCTGCGTCTGGACTTTGGCTAAACCAAGTTCAGAAAGCCGACCCAGGTGTCTGACCTGCGCCTCTATTTATTTTATAAATGCAGTACTGTCGTCTCCTAAAATACTAAAAATTATTATATACAAAATAACGAACACATATTTTGCTGCAAACGATAGCTTGCTAAGTTCTAGCTATATTGGCGCAGCGATACTGTTTAAAAGTAAATGTAAAAAGAGGCGTCAAGCCCTGCTGTGATTTTATGCTTGAAGAGCAACAGAACCGATGAATCAAATACTTAACCAAAGGGTGAGGAGACAATGTTATATTTTGATATTTATTATTTACAGGTGTAAGAGAGAACTGACAGTGGCTGAAGAAGAAAAGGTAATGGAATATTTTATTGTACAGTGGTGTGAGGAGGGCCTAGTTGTAGAGATATGGCCTCTGAAACCACTCACCTAAATTCAGGTTTCCGCTTGTCTCTTTCGGAACACTGTGCCCAGCACCTTGCATGGGAACGCATCATGTTCCTGACGGTTTAAAGCATCATGTTATGTCCCTACATGGAAATTTTGAATAAAATATATTTGACGATTCAGTTTGCATAGCATACTTATATAATTACCTGCGTGTAATATTGACTTACTTTTTTTTCACAGTGAATGTGGCTTGTCCACTGCAGCTTTCTTGTCAGATGTATACATCAGCATAGAACGCAGCATGCCCGCCAAAATACGCGCTAAAATGGCTGCCGAAAATAGTACAGCCCGGGGGAAAATGAAATGCCGAAATTTAAATAGCCACGGTGTATGATTGAGAGCTGATTTGCCAAAATTTGATGTAACAACTACAACCAACAGATGTCCAATAAGGACTTAGGTATTGGATAAATTGACGCCCTACGTTGGCTCAAATGTCAGCGAAATTGCGGTTCAGCGATAGCACGAATGATGGTTCAGTTTTGGTTTAAATATTAGTTGAATTGTGGTCGAAAATTAAAATTAGTGAATGGTGCAACATTGGATCGAGTTGCGGTTTCGAGAAAACCAATGTTAAGCCAACATTAAAGCCTATGTTTGCCATTGATGTGCCCATGCTGGTACAGCGATTGTGTGCGGCTTTGGAATAGAATATTCCAACTTTTCGTGTTTTTTTTTGTCAGAAATAACTATAAGAGCCAATATAACTATAAGGTTATTGCATGTTCGTGAATGAATGTCTTACGCCTAGATATCTTAATGCGATTTTTCGTGGTATTTGTATTTAGTATATTAGTTTTTGCGGTATTCCTATTTTAGTTTTTTAGTGCACCACAGTGGAGACTGAAAAGTTGTTTGTGGGCACAGAAAAAAAAGAATTAATATTATCATTATATAGCTTTTATTCGCAGTCAGAGCGCGGTGCGAAGCAGAAGCTCGAAAGTCGGTAGAAAATATATTAAAAGCGCAAAGGTGGAGCGCACGCTGTACGTTTCATTGGACTAGATGGCGAAGACACATACAAAAATGTGTACGAATGGCATTACAGTTGTTTTTCAACACTTCGTAATCGGTCCTATAAGCTTGTAGCATCAGTTGCACTTTGACTTTAGTAAAGCGTAATATATAGATATTCATCGGACTCCTGATCAGACTGTGCTGTTTAAATCGCATTTTCAGAAAGGGCTGAAATCAATAAGCTTCTAAGACCCGCAGTCTTGAAAGAGTAGACTGAACCTTGCAAATTAACTGTGGAAGCTCGCCGTGATCATGCGCTCAGCACTGGCGCACAAAGCTATGACCGCCAGTTAATACTACCTATACGAAGAGAGAGTCGTTTGCTTCTCATGTAGGGGTTGGGAATGCGTCAGAATTACGCCGAGTTCTGATTGGCTTTGATTGGAACGATAGTGGGTATACATCAATGTTCGATGCCTTGAGGTCAACCCACTCTTGTTTTCAATCAGACAATAAAAGCTGGGCCGGTCTTCTCAGCATGGTCCTTCAGCACGTTGCCTTGTATGTCTTTTTTCGCAACGCGCAGGCGGAACATGCTTAAAAGACAGGCCACGTCATTGCCTTCAACTTCAGTTAATCTTCGAAAAAATAACCTGGAAGAAACGGCTCTTATTAGAATCCTGTCACGTATAAAATACCCGCAACAACCTGAACCAATCCACCGGAACGCTGCCAAGCAGGTATATAAATGAGCTACGATGCACCACACGGAAAAAGAAAGTAACAATATTAAAAATGAAAAAGATAACGACGGTTTGGAATATTTGGGCCCGCATAGATTCACCCGTGAAAAAAGAAACGAGCCGGCTTAAAAACCTTGGGCACGGAGAAGTGATTGTCTAGAGTTTACTAAGTACCCTTTTCATACAAGTATGACACAAAAGCGAAATTCCTAATGTGCGCATTAAACGTTATACTTTATGGAATGCTACGCCCAGACCCCTGATCCTATGACCTCTATATTTATTCGAGCTCTAAAAAAGAGAGATCCAATACGCTCAATGAGCTCTAACCAAGGAAAACTTCACTAAGCGGCCTATTTTGCACAGTAATCAGTGAAGACTCCACTGTAGTTCGCAGGGCGCTGGTTCGAACCCTCATGGCCGAGCATCTTAAACACTACTTTAGCCGTGCAGACGGCACGCCGCAATGCGAGACCTGCAGCTAGTTGTCCAAAAATACATATCATCTTCGGGTCTCCGTTAAGGTAGCAGTCAGAAGACAAGCAACACAGAAAGTACTCTGAGAGACGCTGAAGTCCGGGAGCTGGGAAGAGCGCGCCACTGCCCCCTTTATTTCGAAGTAATCTTCCTGCCGCTTTTGGTTAAGAATGGCAAATATGTATTGGGAAATGAGTAGCGAGACATGAAGACTCAGGACTTATTTTGGGTGCTAATAAGACCTTTATTTTATACAACGTTTCACAGTGGAGTTCCCTGCAAATAGATATATTTTCTGCTGTAACGCAAACCAATAAAATCATACATTTTACAAATGTATAGGCGACTAGGAGCTAATATAAATAAACCAAACAGGTCTTTAAAAAAATCGCAATAGATTCCGAAAGGAATGAAATGGTGTTTTGTGGCCTTATTTCTTATCTTTGTTTTACTTCTCGTTTCCCTTTGATTGTTTTACAGGCTTTGTTAAATATTACGAGCTGAGTCACGCTACGTGCGTTGCAAGATTTAATTTGAAGGCGACATATATAGGTTGACTTCTAGCATCCTATCTAAAAGTGATACAATAATACATTTTACAATAATGATTAAGACCGACCTAACATCAATTAAGAAAAGTGGCATGCCTCTTACACCTTTTACAAATTCCTAAAGGGTACGTCTAGCCCATCAGAAAACTTTGAGGAATATCTCAAACTCCTTCGACAATTTAAGGGTACGTCAAAACATTTCACAAATCCTGATGTGCCCGATAGACCTTTTTTAACGCGCTTGTGTTTAGGAGCTCGTGCCGCGGACCCTCCGGCGTCGGTGGGATGAAAACATTTCATGTTGCAACGCGCGCAGCCATGTGTGACGTAAAGGGTGAGAGGTCAGACGTGGCTCACCCGCCTTGACCCTACATACAAATTAAATTTGTCGAGAGAATTTTCGGCTAAATATAGAAGAAAATGATCGACTAAAATTAGCGTAAGATTTAACAGCCAAGTTCAGCAGAACATTTTCTCACCGAATTTAGCAGAAAGTTTTTCCTGCAAGATTGAGCGGTTCGAGAGGGTTGCGATGTCGCAGTCACGTGTGACGCCACGTGACAAGTGTCGCTACCAACTAGACCACGCACAGATGCTTGGACGGCTTGGAAAAAACGCGCGTTTGTATGAGAAGGCTTTGCAAACATGGCCCAATGACGCTATCGCGTTCCCCTTTAAAGGCGAAGCTGAGCCTCCCTTCAGTTTTTAGATAGTTTCCCAAAGGTTTTGTATAGGATTGAGTCTTGTACAACTTGCTGAGTCCATTAAATAATAGGACATTTCTTGGAAGAGTAGGAATAACATAACAAAAAGTAGAAAAAAACCAGATATATGCCATAGAGTGATACAGACACCATCACATTGAAATAATTCGTTTTAGGGGGATAAGGCAGTACTAGCTCTCACCCCAGAAATCATGCGCACAATATGCTTGCAGTGTATAAAATACTTGAGAGTTCATTGAACTCTCAACCGTCATTGTAACTACCCACTTTAAAGTGGTCCTCGGGCGGTTGCGACGTAAATACAGGCGGTGGCTATGCTGAGGCACTTGATCACATACAAGTGTTGTGTCTGCGCCTGAACCGTTCATGGTGCTCTTATTTTTTTTATTAGAAGGATCTTTGCTATTTATGTTCAATTCATTGATAAAGAATATATTCCGATATTTTTAAACGTATCTCCCAATAAAAAAGTACGTGTTTTTGTCATTCCCTATTCATGGCTCTTACAAAAGAGGCCTCCAGGCTGACGGTAAAACATAATAAACTTTTATAGGAAATAAATTTGTATAGTCTAAATAGGATTCGGTCGAGCATTAAGTAAGCTACTTCTAACATAGCCTTAAGTTTTCGACGCGGCGTGGATGATGCATCCAATATGTCAGGCGCAGCACAAGTCAGACGTGAAATTTACGCCAAAGTACTTGAACAGAGGAATATATTGGAAGGGCTATGTTGTAAAAACAAATGTTCTTGTTGAAAAGGTGTACTTACAAGTGAATCGTTTTCTTAAACACAGCATATAAGCGGAACGTCCATTGTCTTCGGTGCTGTATTTTGAACAGTTTGTTCTTGAATTTAGGTGAATGTAATGACTGAAATCCGTCTGGATTCGCTTCAAGTTATTTAAAAAGAACTTAAGTCTTTATTAATTTCTACTCTTTCCCGAATGACCGCAGATCAAGGCAGAGTTCCGTCGTCTGCTTTCCTAGTTTTAGAACGCAGACGGCGAGTAAAAAGCTCCCTGTGTATCTTGTCTGCACACATAAAACAAATACAGAACGCGGTAGCTTGTGAACGACAGAAGTCGATAATGGTGACATGGTTTCTCCTGAGAAGGGAACAAAGGGGACAAAATCAAACACAAAACTATAAACGTCAGCTAGATGATTGGTACATGACTGAAAAACTTTCCCTGCTCCTGGTATCGATCAAGGACCTCTCCACGTCCAGTGGAGCGCTCAACCAAACGAGGTGACCAGGAGTTAGACTTCAGTAGAGCTCTACTGACGGCTAAAGTCTGGTTAGCATTGTCGGTAGAGCTCTCCACTGGAAATGGAGAGGTCCATCGTTCTATATAGGAGCAGGGAGATTTTTTTCGGTCGCGCACCAGTCACCTAGCTGCGTTTGGAGCTTTGTGTTCGTCCTTTGTCCCTATTGTTCCTCTTCTCCTGAGATTATTATAGTTAAGGTGTTGAAGTAGGGACCATATATAAATAAATTGAAAATGACACTGGGGAAGGTCATAAAAGCAAACGTTGAAATGCCACATTTGTTTTGTTCAATGCCGGCCAAGGAGTAATAACGCTGCACGTGCATTTTTATGATGCTAGTGAGAAAATATTTACCCTATATTTAGGAGTTTCCATCAAACCTTGTGCGGCGCTGCGTGTTGTTGCTTCATTTATTTCCGGTGTTTTCGAAGGTTCTATTATTATTTTCTGCTGAAAATATTATAGAGCATTAAACTTCATGGTTTACAAATTGTCAGGGAAAAACAAGTATTGTTCATTTGCTTATAAGCGTTTGTATCAAGCTGCTCATAAGAACACACGAGGCATTCTTTCAGTCATATGTGACCTGGAGATACGTTGTATTTCTGCCATATTTCTCAAGCATCTTCAGCTATTGTATTCACATGATAATATATGAAAATATTTTAGCAAATACATTAATATGGACAAGATTATCAGTATACTTAGACCTTTTCATCTCCAAGTTGACTAATATTGCAGATATGATGTTTGCAAGTACTTTTGCACTTTTTTATTACCCGGCTCTTCCTGGATCGGCACATGGACTACTGACAGATATAATAAACAGCTTTATTTCGCGTTTATAATAATTAAGGCTGAGAAAAAAATCCGCATGAAACGGCTTGATGAGCTCTGGGCCCCCAAATTGCGTCTACAGCAGTGAAAGGGCGAGAGAAAGTTTAAGAAAAACACAATCACACCAGAACCTTAGTCGTCTACAACAAAATGGTACATCAACGCATGGAACTCTTTCATGTTGATGGTATCTGCGTGAACATCATTGTAAATAAAATAATTAAGCAGTTTAGGTACCCTGTAGGGTAACATTTCTTTTCCTAGGTTTAATCAGCAAGTAGGTATATTCCAGTTATCAGGGTTTCAAAATTGATAATCGGGAACGCGTTGGTTTAAACCAGACAGTTCAATTATGCATGTGCGGTTACTGAACATCTCAAGTTTATATTTTGTAGAAAGCCTATAATTCATCATATTGGAGATACTTAATTTAATATATATTCTGAACAGGTTTCCTGTATGCGAGCAGAACGGCACATTAGCAATTGTACATAACCTACGTTTTTGGAGTAAGTGTATCATCTTAATATTTGTTGGCGTGGCAGTACGCCAAACCCGGTGGCAGTAATATAAATGAGCAAAAATATAAATTTATACAGTTATGATTTAACTGACCTTGAAAATATATATTGATTCCGATATACCAGACCTACAACCTTCGCTAATTTAATTTTTAAATACTCAATATGACTGTCCCATGGCATGTTGTGTGAAAACACAACGCCGAGCGTTTTGAATGAGTGAACCAATTCAATATTTACTGAGTTTATATAAATGTGTCCTAATGGAGAAATATTTTATTTTAAGGCCTAAAGATCATAGCTTTTGTTTGATTGGTATTTATTTTTCAAGAGCTTTTATCGGTCCATACTTCTACTTTCTTTAGAACTGTGTTGGCCATAGATATAAGTTTACGTGCCTTATCGGCTCTAAAAAGAAGCGTCGCATCGTCCGCATATCTAACAAATTTAGTTGTCTGGTCGATGTTCAAAAGATCATTGACATATACGTTAAAACGAAAAAGGTCCTATAATACTGCCTTGAGGTACACCCTATATTACCCATCAATTGTGGCAATGAAATTATTACAACAAACGCATTGTTTGCGATTTCAAGGCAGGATTGAAGAAGAGTTAAAGGTTCTCCGCGAATTTCTTAATATTGCAGCTTGTTTCAAAAATAGTTCAATGGTTTAGAAATCAAAAGCTTTAGAAAAGTCTCACGTAAATACCAAGAACTAGTTTTGGTTTCTCGAGATTTCATAAATAAACTGTTTCTTGTAAGTAAGGCAAGTTCAGTTAATTTATGCTTTCTAAATCCTAACTGGGATCTTGTAATTAGCTTATGTTTGTCAATATAGTTAGACAAGTTGGTATGAATACCTTTTTCAAATCCCTTTGAAATGACTGGCAGTATTGACACATGTTTATAGTTATTAAGGCATTACTATCTCCCTTCTTGTGGAGAACGGAAACCTTGGCTACTTGCGATCGCACAGAAAATATTCCTGTCGATAAGCACAAGTTGAAAATAGGTGATACATAAGGTGTTTTAATGTCTAGAACATATTTTACTGGCTTAATCTGGATATCATCAACATCTCTACTCGTGGTGTTGTTTAAATTCATAAACACCGAAAACACCTCGGTATCAAACACTGTTTCTTGAAAAACAGAATCACCATTCCTTCTTTCAGTGTACGAAGAGGCTTCATTACTATTTGCGTTTGTAGATAAGTTATCAAAATGATCGTTAATCGCCTTACCTAAAGCAACACCTGTGCGTTCTGTGCCATTCACACAAAGCTTTTTCACATCAACATGAGTCTAGTTGCACTTTAGGATCGAATTAATACTTTTTCATAAAACATTGAGAAGTCCACTGGACGAGCCCAAGTTCCTATTGTAGTAATACGGCTCTGCCTTTTGAAGTTCCTTTGTTATCCTATTTCTATATGATTTGAAATTGTTTAGATCCGTCTGATTTCTTGTTTTATTATTTTTTCGAACAACAGAATGTTTATTTTAATTTTCGGTACGAGGTCTGGTGGAGTCAAGGGCTTACAAATTATTTTGGATGTTTTCAATGCCTTATACGGAAAATTGCTTGCATACAGTTTTTTTAACCTGTCCAAAAAATATTGCATGCTACATCAGGCTTTGTACTATTAACAACGTCAGACCAATTTTTATTTCTAATACATTCACGAATCGTTTCAAGGTTATCAAGCGTGATACCTTGAAAATGACTGATTGACTGTTTATTATATCTATGGTACCGCTTGCCTGTTATACCAAGAAAAATTTGAACATTCGAATAATTTACAATCAGAAAAAATGTGGGTTTGTTTTCACCATTATCGAGGCTGTGTCCTTGTTTTGCAGGTCATTCTTATCAGGTATTTATGAAACACAAGTATGAAGAAATGTAAACATTTCGTTGGAACTCCACCTGGTTAGGTAAGCAACATTAAAGAGGTACTTAGAAAACTTTCACCAATTTCTTTTTCGTGCAAGACGTTTCGAAGCCGGCTCGGTTCCTTGTTCAAGGGTAAATGTATGTGGCCCTAAATGTTGCAAGTCGTCGTTGTCTTCCACTTCATGTCATACTGTCTTCTACTTTTTGCTTCTAACGCATCGTAGCGCGTGTATATAGCTGCCGCGCAGCGTTCTGGTGGATCGGTTCAGGTTGTTGCACGTATTTCGCATGTGCCAGGACTCCATAAAGGACCATTTCCCTCAGTTTGTTTCTCTGTCGAGGATAAAACTGCTGCTAAAGGCAGTGATGCGGTCGGACTTCTGAGCATGTACCTCCAGCGCGTTGCCTTGGATGTCTTTTTGTTCCACAAAACTCAGGCGGAACAAGTTGAGAAGACCGACCACGTCATCGCCTTCAACAGCCGTTTCATCCTCGACATGGAAGAAACCGGTGGAAATTACTCTTCCTAGAATCCTGGCGAATACAATATACGTGCCAAAACCTGACCCAATCCACCGGGGTGCAGCCAGGTAGCTATATACACGAATTACGATGCGCCATTAAGGAAAAAAAATACTGACTTCAAAAAAATACTTACGACAGATTGCAGCATTTGAGCCTACATACAGTCACCCACGAACAAAAAGCCGAACAGGCGTCGAAACGTCGGGCACGAAGAACGACTTGGAAGGAATCTACTAAGTACACTTTTCATCAAAGTGAGTTTAAAAAGAGCAATTCCTAATGTGCGCATTAAGGGTTCAACTTGTTTGGCAGTACGCCCTGGCCCGTGATCTTATAACCTCTACATTTATTGGAACTCTGAAAAACGAGAGATCCAATACGCTCAAAAAACTATAAGCAAGGAAAACTTCACTAAGCCGCCCATCTTACAGAATAAACAGAGAAGACTTCACTGTAGTTTGCAGGGCGGAGGTTCGAGCCCTTATAACCGAACAGCTTAAACACTACTTCAGAACTACAGAAGGAGAACCACAATTCTAGACCCACCGATAGTGTGCAAATACTACGTATCAGCTTCGGGTCTCCTCTCAGGAAGTGGTCAGTAGCCGTGCATCACAAGAAGTACTTTGACAGACGCCCAAGCCCATGAGCTGGGAAGATCGCGCCACTGCCGCCTCTATTTCAAAGTAACATTCCTGCAGTTCCTTGTTAAAAATGGCGAATATCTGCTGGTAAATGAGTAGTGAGACATGAAGGGCCAGGATGTATTTTCGAGTGCTAATAAAACGTTTTTTTTAAATCAAAATTTTGGAAGTGAGGTTTTTCCCAACATTTATCATTTCTCTGCTGTAACACAACGCAATAAAAGTTTGCATTTCAAAAACATACAGGCGTCTTGGAATTTACATAAACGAAACCAAAAAAGGCTTTGAAATAACCAATCTTAATAGTTTCCGAAGAAAATCAAAAGGTGTTGCGTGGCTTTATTTCTCATATTTCTTCTTAGTCTCGTTTCCGGTCCAATTTCATTAATGCATTTGCTAACTGTTACGAGCTGAGTCACGCTACATGCGTTGTGGGACTTAAGTTCATGGCGACATTTATCTGTCGACTTCTAACGGGATATGATCAAGGGCTGCAATAATACATTTTACAGGAATGATTGAGACAGACCCACATCCATCTAGAAAACGTACATGTCTCTAACAACCTTTACAAATTCTTAAAGGTTACGTCAAGCCCATCAAAAAGCTTTGACAAACGTCTAAGATATTTTAGACATGATAAGGGTACGTCAAAACATTTCAAAGATGCTCATATGACCCATAAACTTTTCCCACAATAGCGTTATGGAGCTCGTATTACAAAAAGCAGGCGTCCGTTCGGCCACAATTATTTATAATGCAACGCGCGCAGTCACGTCTGAAGTCACGGGTGTGAGGTCAAACGCGGCTTTACCGTCCTGACCCTAGAAACTACCTTAAATTTGAGAGAGAAACTTTCGCTAAATTGAGCGGAAAATATTATCCAAACATTTAGTGTGTTAATATTGTGGTGACGTCACAGCCATGTGTGACTTCACGCGCGACGTGACTTAAAATCACACGTGACCTAAGTGACGTAACTTGTAAGTGATGCTACCGACTAAACCACGCAGACACGCTTGCATGGCTTTGGAACGAGCGCGGGTTCGTATGAGATGGCATTCCGAATTGGGCCATATAACGCTATCGCGTTCCACTCTGAATGGCGAAGCTTGCGCACCTCCCAAGGTTTTACCTAGGGTTCCCAATAATTTTTGAAGAAGATTGAGTCTGGTACAATTCGTTGAAGCCATTAAATAACCAGAAATAGCTAGGAAGATTGGGACTCACCAAACAAAAAGCTGAAAAGAAAATATAGGTGTGCTATACTGATACAAACATTATCACAATTCAATCATTAGCTGAGAGGAATAAGGCAGTAGTAGCCCAGACCTCTCAACGCAAGTGCACAACAAGTTTGCTGTGTCTAATGTGCGTGAGAGTTCCCAAATGTCGATATAATCAAACATGTAAAAAAATTGGGGGCCGAAACATCAGCCGGCTGAAAATACAATTTCGCAACTCAGCCTAAATAAAATGTTTCAGGCAAAATAGCCATTCCTTAATAAAGCACCCGACGTAAGCTCAAGAAATATAATTTAACACATTATCTAAAAATATTCTTCAACTAATGACTCCGGTTCACCCTCATACAAACCCTGAGTGCAAGTAGGGCCTAGCCTTCTCGACATACCGCTGGGTACTGCAAAATTTGCTAATATAATATTAAACGAATCCACTACGTAAAAGCGCAATAAAAAAGAGCCCAAAAGTGCTAATTAACGCATGGAAGGCACCTGATACTTTACTTTTATGTGAAAAATATCGAACTTATGTTATACAAATAAATTATCATTAATACGAAACTAATCTGAATACTTTTTCTGATAAAACGTGTGACTACGCCCCGATGAAGCTCACAGGCCCTTTGTTTGATTTAGTTCAGCATCAGACATACAAATACAAAGATTCTGAAAGAGACCACTTTATGAAAATTAATGCTCTCGTGCCTTTTTATTACTGATTTTCCCTGTCTGCACTCAATATGATCGCCTGCATTTCGTAGACTAACAAATTGGTGCAAACTAAATATTTTTGTGTGTTCGTTTGATGCACACCATCTCCTTGCACACATCAAGTTTCACACCTGGGTATAATCTAGATAGTTTTATTTGTGCTGTAAATACAACATAAAGAACGATGATACCGGCTATTTGTTGAATTGTGCGACAGTCTGAATACAGGGAAATACGTACATATGACAGACAGATAAATTTATATAAGAAAGGGGACGACAGCATCAACTTCTTGTAAAGCGGTCTCCCCAGTGGAACTTCGCACTCCACTGTGCACATGTCTATGCGATCTAGTGCTAAATAAAACACAGATTCGGTGCATGTATACAACTAACATTCGAGGGCACTACTTTAGCGAACAGAACACAACTTTGGTGAGTTTGCTGCCGCAACATGGCTCCATTTATAGTACCACTTAGGAGGTGCGGTGCCTTTTAGTTAGCCTGTTTAACCAATAGAGCTAGTGTGTTTAGACGAATCGCTCAATAGGGCGAGACATTGGAATTCCTTGAAGTAACAGATGTTTTCTCCGAAAAAGAAATTGAACACCGACGCGCAATTCTGCCCCAAGTTGAACTATATGGACATAACACTAAAGTAAAAATCGCTATGAAACGTAACAACCAAGTGGCGAGATGAAAGAAAAAATATTAAGGAATGTCTCGTTAGCTGTGGATGTCTTGTATCATAAGAAGTGGTATCGTGGTGAAGCTAAACGTTGTACACAAAAACGTATGTGAATCGTCTGTTTTATCAAGAAGTTTACCACACGTTTAAAAACAAATTTATGTCTGCTCGCAGAAAAAAAGCGCGTGGTGCAATGGAATATGATGCTACAATTATTATGAAAATGAATGGTGTTTGCTGATTAAGGCCGTAGAAAAGACTGATAACCGGCAGACCGTCGAAACCTAGCCACCGTGTTCACGCTGTGGCTGATCTGCGCTATGCTGCAAGTACCAATAGTTGGCATAAGAAATGTAAAGCTTAAAGCGACAAAGACCTCTTGAGATATGGTTTAATGGAAAGAGCTTTCTCATGTATCCAAGATATGCTTCAGGGTAAAATGCTTATTTTTACGTTATTCGCCTCACTTTGATTGCCATGTTCGAAAACTGGCTTGCTTAAAAGCAGGGTTAAGGTACTGGTGTGGCTAGTGCTTAAAGTGAAACAATATTCATGGACGAATCCGCGAGCCTATCTGCCTTCACACTGCTGCTAAGTTCGACATTGCTGAGTACTTAGAAAATGCTTTATCACACCCATTTTTTGGGCCCTAATAATTTTAGAACGAAACAGATGAACAAGGTTTTGTCTGGCATATGTAACGGAACTAACTACAATAATGATACTTTGGCAATTCACAAACAAAAATCCCTATGATGCAGCTTTCTGTAATATACTCTACACTTGTTAAAACATACTGAACATCTGCAGTAAATATACTGGCACCAAAACCCATCCCTTGAATTCTAGGGAATGATTTGGAGCACAAGGTGGATCTGTCAAAATAGAAGGATTTAACCCCATCGCTATAAAATGGGGTATAGTCATTTTATGTCTTTAATACCCTATGAAACTCCTGCAGGACGCGTATTGAAAAAAACATAATTTCTTTAACTTTGTGAAAGCACGATCGCACTTGACTGGCAACGTGCTCCAACGAGCAACAAACACTGTTAGTCATTTCCAGTGGATTGATATCAACCTGTTCTAGACAAAAAGGATAGGCGACTGTACTAGAGACAACGATTGAATGATCTCGAAAACCCTAAGCTTATATTTGAAAAAAATGAGACATTTACAAATCTCTGCAACACGGAATTAGAGCGCAGTCTCTTGAGGAGGAGGGGAGGGTATGCCTCTCCTCCTCCGTGACCTCAACCGCCATTCAATTTCGTAGCTCAAATTTAGTGGGAAATTGTATTGCTGTTAAGGTCACGTGACATTAATTTTCCCGATAAAGCTAGCGGAGAAACTTTGTTTGTTTATATGTGTAGTGACATCAAATCATGCGACGTTATTTTTCCCGTTAAGTTTAGCGGGAAACAAAACTGGTGCAGAGGTCGAGTGACGTCAACTTTCCCACTGAATTTAGCGGGGAATTAAATTGCTTTTCAGGTTCCGTGTCGTCCATTTCCCCGCTGAATGTAGCTTAGAAACTGTATTTGATCACAAATGACAAGGCACCACATCATGCGACGTCATTTTCCCAGCTAAATTTAGTGGGGAATCGCTACGGCATTGAAGTCACGTCACGTCATTTTTCCCGCTAAATTTAGCGGGGAAACTTAACCCACAATATTTACGCGGGAAAGTTTTACTAAAGGAGGTGCCGGAAGGGGCGAGCTGGAGGGGAGCGTAGAGGAGGAGGGTAAATTGAGGGTATAGGGTGGTGGGGTACGGGAGGAAGAGGGGAGCTGTGGGAAACACGGAGAAAGTGGGTTTGCGTGAACCAAGGCCACATGGCATGTAAAGGAATGGGAGACGATGTGGAGGGTCTCAATTTCCAACAAACAGAACCATGAACTGAAAAGGGAGATGTGCTTCGCAATTTCTTGAAGCTTTCTTTGGGCAGAAAAGCTTTTTTCTCCCAAGGAAAATAAACGCAAGATCGACAAGCGTGACTCAGGAAACCTTGGTGTCCATTTTTGATTTTTGTCAGTAAATTTTATTGCTTAGAGGATTGATTCTGTTAAGCGAAGCGGCTTGCTGTCTCCCACATCCACACTACTCCTACAGGAACCCTTAAGAACAGTGGTTATTGGGCCAGAAATCTCTTACGAGTCCAGCGTAAAATCCATAGCGATCGGTCCGAAATGACCGGCACAGCGCTATTTGTACATGTTTTTATTCTAGTAAGCTGTGGGAGACGTTCTGACTAGTTATTGTTGTGTTCAAGAGTCATTTTTATTTAATTTATCTTGTTAAAATATGGCTCTCTTCTGGGCGGAAGATATGAGCTGTAGTAAAGTCATTCACGTGTGTCTAAGGCCGAATACCACAGAAGCGTTGAGTAGTCGTTAGTTTCAAAGATTTGGTTTGTTGGGTGAGAGGGAAGTGTCAGTTATGTCACAAATCAATGTAACTGCATAAGCAAAGTAATTGTCTTGGCTCGACCTGCTTTTATTCTTTGTGCTTTATTTTATTTTTTGATGGATTCCAGAGTCATGTTCTCTTGAAATGTCATGTTCCTTTCGTATAACAGGCAATTTATAGAACTCTAAGTCAGCTGTGCATTTAACACTGGCGAGCTTAAGAAGGAGGCTAGCTGTTTGATTTATAAATTGTAAAAAATAAACAAGGAGTATGCGCACCGTTATAACTAACTATTTCTGCACGGCAAACGCGGTAGTTCCTCAAACAGGTTGTTTTTTTCAGATGAACGCAGAAAAATACGTATAAACGTAAGAAGCGATATTGCATTTTATATGTTCCAAGAGTAAGGCAAAGAAATGTATTATTTAACAAAAAACAGCAAAGGCTATGGGCCGGCTTGCTAGAATCAGATTCTCAGCAGAGTGTGATGAAAAGAATGATCTTGCAAAGAGCCAGAGCGCGAGGTTTGCTGGTCTCAAAACGCGTCTCAAGGCACTCGCGCACCCCAGCCTTTGCAGGGCTTTCTTTCACCGAGTCTCTGACGCTGATTCTAGTAAGCCGGACCACAACCGGTTTGCTAGAATCAGCGTCTTAGCTTGAGCGGCTTTCCCACGCAGCTATTCCGCCGCCGAAATCTCTGCAGCTAGCGGCGCGGTGGCACAGATTGCAATGTTTTATTTCACATGAGCGTTTTCTGCCGCTGCAATGGCCAATGATTCTTGCAGCAAGCAGATGCGCATATTCGGTTACAGTGGCTTCTAACAACAACTTTAATGCCTTAGTTTACAGTTTCCTTTATTTAACCTTTATAAAACAAAAAAGCGATCAAAATACTAAATAAATCTTGGTCTTATTTGCTTATGTTTTTTTCTTTTTTATTTCAAACTTCGTCGTCGCGAGGGATGAAACTTCGGATCATCCTCGTCAGCGTCACGGGCAGCGCCTTCCTCAGATGTAAAGATTTCCAACTAATATGGCCAACCCGAACCCTTAGGACGATGTTGGAGTAGTTGGTATTACCAAAGGGGGGTGTTCATACCGGTCTTGTCGATCACGTTCACGACCTCAGTCACCTCTTCCAGAAGTTTCTCTTTGGTCCCATTGTTTGTAAATTTTTTGAGCTGCGCGTCCCGAAGAACTCGATGCTGCGACACTGAGTGACATTGACTGATAACCAGTCAATGTCACTCAGTTCTTCATTTGTTTTTTCGTCTTCTTTTGTTTTTTCACTAGCGCTCGCACAAGCCGCTTTGGATTAGCGTCTCTTGCGCTCGCTACCGTTGGTACTCGGGCGAGAAAAGTAAAAAATAAAGCAGCGTATTTTGTTGAGAAAACAAATTTCGAGGAGGGGGCAGCAATCCCCCTCTTATATAAAATCCTGAACAGTTCCGACGCGACTACTGAAGCAAATAAGCTCTACCTGCCGGAAAAAGAAAACCGCAAACCAGTCGCTTCCGGACTTTCTCTGCTTGTCGTCTTCATCAAGAACGGGAAAACACCTCCGTCCTATGCGCCAGCATTCCTGCAGTGTTTCGCCTCTTGTCACGTAATTTTCCGCCCAGCAGTGCCTGGCCAGCGCGTAAGCTGCCGCACTGCCGCGGCGAAAAATTTCCACCTTGGTGGATCCGTGCCGCTCAGCCGCTGCGGCTGGCCAGAGCGTCGCGAAGCAGAAATCGCGCCGCTCTAGAGCCAAAATCGCTGCGTGTGAAACCCGCTTTAGACTTTGTAAAAACGCCTGCCAAGCCTGGGGCGCGCGAGCACTTGAGACTCGGCATCACGTGCTACTCGCCTCGTGCGCTGACTTCTGAAGTGCTTATACATTCACTCAGTCTCAGCTATGGTCGCAGATCCTAAACTTCGTTCGAGCTGACGTCCAGACGCCACCGATGCTACAAGCGCGGGCTCTAGGCTTTCAGCGTCCCTGCCAAGCACACGCGCTCGAGCTGATCAAGCACTGTTCAGGGCCATATGCTTGCGCTTGTAGCAGCGGCTGCGTCTAAACGTAAACTGAAACGCAGTTTAGAAAGCCGACCCAGGTGTCTTACCTGCGGCTCTTTTATTTTAATAATGCAGTACTGTTGTCTCCTAAATAACTAATGTTTATTGTATAGAAAATAACGCACACATATTTTGATGCACATGAAAGTTTGCTAAGTTCGAGCTCCATTGGTGCAGCGATATTGTTTACATTTAATGTAAAAAAAGGCGTGAAGCCTTGCTGTTATTTTACGCTCAAAGAGCAACTAAGCCGATGAATCAAATATTAAATCGATGGGTGATGAGACAATGTTATAATATTATATTCATTATTGACAAGCGTGAGAATGAACTGACAGAGACTGAAAACGAAAATAGTAATGGAATATTTCAATTTGCAGTGGTATGAGGAGGGTCTGGTTATAAGTGGTAGAGATATGGCCTCTGAAACCCTTCACCTGAATTCAGGCCCACGCTTCTGTCTTTTTAGAACGCTGTTCCTAGCACCCTTCATGGGAACCCATCATGTTCCTGCCGTGTTTACAGCTTCATGTAATGTCCTTACATGAAAGTTTTTAATAACATGTATTGACGATTCAGTTTCCATTCCATACTTATATATTTACCTGCGTGTAATATTTTTTTCCTTTTTCACAGTGAATGTGGCTTGTCAACTGCAGCGTTCTTTTCAGATGTATTTCTAGTGTTTTACTGAACACCATAAATACATCTGAATAAAACGCAGCATGCCCGCCAACATACGTGCTAAAACCCTTAGCGAAAAAACGGGTCTCTTAAAATGTACTTTTCTTCACTTGTGGAAGTATGCTTGTTGGTCTAAATCGGCCGGTTTATTGTATACTTCCGAGCAGTCTTTTTAGTGTACTTCAAGGCGGCCTCGTAGTCTTCTTTGAAGTAGCTTTTTAGTTTGC
>JAZHYW010046084.1:0-18065 GCA_037355805.1 Ixodes ricinus | reverse complement strand
CTTGTGAAAATGCTTGTCGCTGACTTCAATAGTCCGTAACAAAATTATAAAAGTACAGTACCGCAGGATAATAGCAGCAGAGATCGCCGAAAGTAAAATTCTACAGAGCAGCAGTACGCTGAGCCAGCTGGTCTTGGCTGAGCGCGGTAAGCGATATCACTTTGCTCGTTTCAGGGACCACGGTGCAGAGCGAAGGAGGCGGGGGGAGGGGAGTCACTGAGAGTACACGGTTACCATCGGCAGCGTGAACCGTGGTAACATCGCTCAAGGTGGCTGTGGTGCTTGTCACTGGCGGTGCGACCCACGGGCACCATAGCTGACACGAAAAACGGCCAGTGCGTGAACCACGAACTGTGTCACCAACAACCGACCCAAGAGCCTTGAATCATACAACCAAGACCCAGCTAATATATTCGACACCCGCAGGCTCCTTTGCAAATCAACTCAGCGTCTACCGCCGTCTGCTTCCAGCCGCTCCGCTCGGCAATAGACGCTGATCTAGCGGTTGCTGTGCGTTCTAAGGGGTCTCGGCACGGAGCTTACAGCGCTGCCAGCGGGTACATATTTACGCTTGCCGTGGTTCGTAGCAGTAATGCGATCGCGCCTCCTCAGTGACGGGCACCACGGGTGCCTTGAATAATGCCGCCAACTGCAGACGCCAGCCATTAACTTCCATCGGTGTCTCAGTGAGAGTAGCCTGCAGGCATTGGTGGCGTGGTCTCTTTGGCGCGTTTCGGGGCACCACGGTGAGAGTGGTCGGTGTCCCTGAGGATACGTGGCTCCCGTGAACAGCGTGCCTCGTGGCGGCCATTTTTGGTGTCGTTCAGGGCCGCCGTGATGTTGGTCACATGCGGCGGCACGAACCACGGCTGCCACGAAACAATGGACAGGGTAAGTCACGAATTGCGCATATGTTCACTGGCACTCGCAAGCTCCTCTGCCGAGACACTGCAGATCAGCTCAGCGTCCGCTGTCGTCCTGCGCCGTGCCGTTTCGCAGGGCACGGGGTGGTAGTCGACACTGGTCTACCGGTCGTCGCACATTTCGAGGCGTCTAGGCATGAGACTTGCGGGTGTCAGTGATAAATGCTTGTCAGCAAGTGGCTGGCTGGAGTTCGTGGCGTCAATGGTTCACACGTCCTCGATGACGAGCCCCATGGCCACGGCCCGCCCTAAATGACGCGGCCAACTGCAAACGGCAGCCCTGTATACTCCTGTCGATAAGCGTACATGGCGGTAATTGATGGCATGATTTCTGGTTCTCGCATCAGTCGCCGGCGGCATAATGGTTTGGCAGCAGCGGCTTGCACCTCCTGTGATGGGCACTACGGCCACAATTCGAACGATGCCGCAAGTGGCCGCCAAGAGCCACGCCACCAATGGCAGACACATACTCTCGGGGACACCACCGTTCTATGCCGTGATCCCCCGAAACGCACAGCAGCGATCGCTTACCACACTCAGCTGCCTCAGCCACCCAGCCCAGAGCAGCCAACCCCTTTTGGCTGGCTCAGCGTACTGCCAATCCGTTGAATTATGTTTTCGGCCAGCTGTGCTGCTATTTCTCTGCGATGCTGTGCTTTTTTTAATTTTCTCCAGATCCTCGAGGACAGCGGCTAGCATTTCCAAGTACTTCCAAGGAACTTCTTCAATAAACGACAGAGATTGAGCACAAAATGTGCTGTACAGCGGATATATCCACAGCTTCAACAACGCTTCCCCCGGTGACTTTCTACACTGAATGACGATGCCAATCGTAGCCTTGCGGTGGCCACACTCGCAGAACGGGCAGGAAGCGGAGATCCACGATCCAGAAAAGTGTTAGAAGAGATCAGTGGTTGGTACTATGAGGCATATATAAGGTTGCTGAAACCACGGGGGACTGTTTCAGTTGTTTATGCCGTGCCTGCACGATTTTGAAGGGCGAATCAACTCTGAATGAAAACACGATTTCCGATAATGTGTAAGAGCCATAAAAGGTTATATCCTCTAGGAACCTTTCGGTTTCTATCCAATCAAAGTAGTATAAACAGGTCATGCACCCAGCACATCTCGTGATTAGCTCAAATATGAATATTCCACTCTAGTTTAGCATAACAGGACCAACATAATCTAGGAGCTCCCAGACCTGCCAGTGTTTGGAATACCATCAAATAAGGATTTTCAGAAAAGATCATACGTTCTAAAGCGGGAAGAAGCTCCTGCACAGCAACGGCCAGCCGTGCCCTCCCTTGCTCTGCTCGTGCTTGTGCTTCATCTGCCCTTGCCTCGGCCTCCTGCGCCCTTGCCTCGGCCGCCTGCGCCCTTGCCTCGGCCTCCTGCGCCCTTGCTTCGGTCTCCACCGCCCTTGCCTCTGCCTCCACCGCCCTTGCCTCTGCCTCCACCGCCCTTGCCTCTGCCTCCTGCGCCCTTGCCTCTGCCTCCGCCACCCTTGCCTCTGCCTCCTCCGCCCTTGCCAGGACCCGTTCGGCCTTTTCTTCAGCCACCCTGGCTCTTTCTTCAGCTGGCTGATCAGCACCGTTCTCAGCCGGAGGTGCACGCTGTTATTACAGACAACGGCAGAGGTTAGCACAGATGTATAGAGCAAAAGTGTGATACTGACCATATCCAAATACCCGAGCCCTGCTCTCTGGTCCTTCAACTCCTGTCAAATTTTCTTGAGAACTCGGTCCTCCATCGTCTCCTTCCCTTTTGTGACTTTTTTCTGTAACTAATGATTTTAAAAATAATGAAAAATTAGTATACTTCTACAAAATTCTAACATACATTTAAAGTTCAATTAATAAAGGTGCTTGCCTCATTCTCCATACCGTGTTTTGAATTACGCTGGTCGAGCATCCTGCGCAGCACCTCATCAAGCTCCGGGCGGGACACTGACGAGCAATAAAGTGAAACATACCAAAATGAAAGTGCCATACAATTGCAGACAGGCTGGCGGCAGCTACAAACAATAGCTGATAATTTCACCATCACTACCCCAATTAATAATTTTCTATCCTTTACCTATAAAACAGAACCGTGGGCAAAGCCAACACAGCTACAGGAGCATTCGGGCTCAGACTGCAGAAGCATGCCATTCTGGATGGTTTCAAGATTAGCAGCCATTAGCATCCAGCTGTCTGATCTTGCCGCCACCCAACATTCAGTACATGCACGTGCATAGTCCAAGGCTGCAGGCTCCTATAGCTATGTCCCCAACTGTATAATGCCCGCATAATTTAACTCAACCGGAAGTTGGTATGGCATCAGAAAGACACCGTCTAGTTTGTTTTTGTTTACTCTGTAAATCAGTGTATTAACTCCTGTTTGTCTCAGATGCCACGCACACAGAGCGTAGAGGCAAGGTCAGCATAGACAAGCACACTGCAACAGGGCATAAATCTTCAGAATTGGATTTTACAAATCTAATATTTTCCAAATTTCCACTTTCATCGTTTCTGGTGCAAATTGGCACTGCCTTTTCGCAGTGCAAGCACGCTCCCCTACAAAATATATGGGATCAGCTAGAGATCTAGGTATACGTTCGGAATCAAGAAGCCTGGACCAGTTCACATAGACGCTTGCCGCCATGCGCCATCGTTGTCTCGTCAGCATACAGATGAGGGGGGCTCACACATAATCCTTAAGTTCCTCTCCATGCGGGCAAGCACATGCACACGTGAGTTCCCGTGCCGCACGTGCGTGCTTGCGCTTAAGCCGAAACAACGGACTGTGCGGGCGCTGCCGTAACCGACCCGCTCTTAGAGCGCGCCAAATTGGGGCCTCCATGCCGACATCTTTTCTTGACAAGATTAGGCCACCATACCATGATGTCCAGCCAATGAATCGGGCAAAGACGCGTTTATAAAAATATCAGCGTCCGGGAGGACATTGTGGCGTCTCAAAAGAGTCTTCGAAATGATCTCAGTGAGGAAGTGAAGCGAATGAAACACGTAGAATGCAAGAAATGAAGGTCGGTTATGGCAGTGATGCACAATTCCGTAGAAGCGCCTATACCTATCAATGAATAACGATGTAATTTAATAGCTCGACGTATTGGTATGATACTCATGAACGGCGCACATCGAACTGAAAGAGAGAAATCATACCTCCAAAATGGACGACCTGGGCGGCGTACACAGTCGTGGTCCCTGTTGCCTTGCCGGCTTTTTCGTCGGGCCAGATAACCTTTACCCAGTTTTTTTTGTGCGACGGATCCTTGTACCGTGGCCATACTCTCGCGTTGTGTTCACAAGGGTTGTAGCCCTGGATAAGACTGACGGACGCCACCGCCAACGAACCGTCGTCAAAGCTGTACAACGCCAGCGTGTCCATGGCGACTCGGTTTGACTGGTTCAACGACTGTAGTTCAACGTAGGCGACTCGGTTCGACGACTGTAGTTCAGTACGACTCGGTTCGACTGGTTCAACGACTGTAGTTCTACGTACGCGACTCGGTTCGACTGCTTCAACGACTGTAGTTCAACGTACGCGACTCGGTTCGACTGGTTCAACGACTGTAGTTCAACGTACGCGACTCGGTTTGACTGGTTCAATGACTGTCTCGCGTACGCGCGCAACCGCCACAACAGAACAAAGCCGACAAAAGCGCGAAAAATTCTTACATCCGGGATCTTCATTTAGGATTCTGGATTTGGATATGGATTATGGAAGTTACTTCGAAACCGAAACTACACGTGGCCCGTGTGTCCGTTAGCTGCTTCGTCGCCTGTGAGCAGCTGACTGACTTGGAGAGACAAAAGGGACTACCAATAAAGATACCAATAAAGGTATACCAATAGATATACCAATACAGGGGCCATAGAACGTGGTCACATAAAAGGGTTCAGTGCACCGTCTTGCATCCGCAAACAACCATTCGGACATGGATACGATTAGAAACCCGTGTTTAGCGTGCTTTTATATCACTTAATTGGAGCGCTTGCAATCTTGTCGTGTGCCAAACGTGCATTTAGTCCTAGAAATTCTCGGCGATCGTAATCCGCAACGCGAATGAATCTCGGAGGCAACCGCGACTGTTGCGATTTGCATTTGTCGTGAACACGCGTTAACGAACAAACCTTTTCAACGAATGCGCGCGCTTTCGAGCGACGGATTCGGCTGATGCCTTCCAAATACAAGCGCTATCTCGAAGAAGATGTGCCGCTACCACCGAGGACGGCCAGAAGAAAAAAATGGCAAGCACCACAGGTAAAAAATTTCGTATTTTACGAATAAAAGAAAAAGAAAAAAGAAAGACGTTTAAGCGCCGTTCACATATTTACAACCGAGTATCCGGTCCTAAGACGTCGCGATAGAGGCTTAAAAACCGGTATCGTCTCTCTCGGTCGTACTCGGTTACAACCCAGCTGAAAATTCCCATTAAATCCAATTGGAATTCCAATTGGTTTTAACTAGAACCAATTGGTTTTGTTCCAACTGGAAGCACACTGGCCAATGGGTCTCACCAATTGGAATTATTTTTCCAGTTGGAACCTGAAAGGATTCCGAATGGTTGCCATTGGTTGCCGTTGGCTGTGACCAATGGGTTGTCCAAAAACCCAATTGGTACCAATAAGAAAATTCCAATTGGAATTCCTTAATGGGAATTCGCAACTGGGACTTAAGTGTGTGGAACGAGCCTTGACAACACCCTGTAATGCCGAATTAGAGCGTAGCTCTTGAGGAGCTAGGAGGAGGGAAGGGCACTGAGGGGAGGGTATACCCCTCCTCCTCATCCTTCCTGCCACTCCTCCTTCCCTCTTCTCTTCTCATCCTGCCCCTCCTCCTCCATCCTCCTCGCTGTACTCCTCCTCCCGTCCCCATCCTCCCCCTCCCCACGCGTTGCATTGTGGGACTTTTCCCATAATGCACTGCACGGTTACGCCGACAGCGACGCTGCTCAAGCCGGGAATGGGCGCCTAAGAGCTACGCTCTAAGAAAAGTAATTATATTGCATTCAACAAGCACACAAACAGGTGTTTTAAGGCACAGTAGAAATTTTAAAAAAGTGATACGTATTAGTCCTCTGTCTTAACAATAATCCAAGAGTTGCATTCCATACACGCATGTAAATGATTAGTGTGCTAATGGGAACTGGTATGTGTGCATGTGAACAATCGTGCATTAGGATAATCAATTATGATATTACAATGTATATTTATGATGAGCTCATGTAACACTTTAATGCTTTAACAGGTGAGTAGCCTGGTGACCAACAACGATGACGGCATGTCCCCCCAAAACCTTGTAAGCGCCTTTTTTTGTTGCAACCATTTAATGAGAAGTTTGAGAAATTCAAGGGTTTATAACAGCCTACGAAATTAACAGGATTGGAACACACACTTTAGTCACACTTAATTGTAGTGTCCGGAGGAGTAGCATTCTACCAAATCCTTGCAGGGTTCACTCCAGCAACCTTTCACTGCGTTGCGTACCATCCTCAGACAGCTCAGCCAGGCGCACTGGCCATGTCGTATGACAATGGCATGACAACCTTTGGGAGCGCACAGGCGAACCTGCGACACTTTTGAGGCCTGGCTATACTTCAGCGAGTGAAGAGTGGATAACTTGGGCAATTCTAGAGAGTTGAAAAAGCGCCCCTAAAACTTTCGCAGTGGATACGCTTGTAGTCACAATTAATCGTAATGTTCGGAGGTGTAGCATGCTACTATATCCTTGCAGGGTTCATACCAGCAACCGCTTGCTGCGGACCTTCCTCAAAAGTGTCAACCAGGTGCACTGCCCGTGTCAGACGACAACGGAAGCATAACCTTTGGGGACGCGCAGGTGAGCTTGAGACACTTTTGAGGCCTGGCTATACTTCAGCGAGTGAACAGAGTGGATAACTTAGGCCATTCCAGAAAGTTTATAAAGAACCTATGACCTTAACAGGAGTGAACATACACTTTAGTGACACTAAATTGTAATGTTCGGAGGTGTAGCATACTACTATATCCTTGCAGGGTTCACACCAGCAACCGCTTGCTGCGGACCTTCCTGAAAACTGTCAACCGGGTCCACTGCCCGCGTCAGACGACAACAGAAGCACCACCTTTGGGGACGCGCAGGTGAGCTTGTGACACTTTGGAGGCCTGGCTATACGGCATTGAGTGAACAGAGTGGATAACTTGGGCCAATCCAGAAAGTTTATAAAGAACCTATGACCTTGACCGGAGTGGACCTACACTTCAGTGACACTAAGTTGTAATGTTCGGAGGTGTAGCATACTACTATATCCTTGCAGGGTTCACACCAGCAACCGCTTGCTGCGGACCTTCCTCAAACGAATCAACCGGGTCCACTGCCCGCGTCAGACGACAACAGAAGCACAACCTTCGGGGACGCGCAGGTGAGCTTGCGACACTTTCGAGGCCTGGCTATAGACCATTCCATTAAGGTCATAGCAGAGAGGGTAAGAGAGAGAAAAAATGCCCTCCCCCTCTCACCCGCCGTCGTCTGCTCCGCCGACTTGGCTGTACCTAGCATCCGGCTGGCATACAAACTCGTCTAAAATCGCGGCATTCTGGAAATTTCAAGCGCAGATGCGCAGATTTCGGTATGCCAGTTATCGTGTAATACTATGCTAGATAAAAAGACTAAGAGGGTCCAATTGCGCTGTTACCGGCGTGCAAATAAAAAACAAATAGGAAAACTGTGTCAGATTGGCCGGTCTCTCCGGCGAAAAAATAAATCCGGTTGCTGTACGCTTTTTACAATACAAAGTTCGTACTGGTGTAGGCCTTTAGCGACCATGAGTGGAAGTCTGAAATAATAAATAAAAAGGTGCTCTCCTGCCGCAATACACGCAGTAGTTGAGGGTAGTACTGCCGGCTGACTCGACTGCTATTTGAGTAACGGAAAAAAGATATGCTAGTTGATTATTTACCGAAATAGAACAACAGAGAGCTATAGGCTGATTTTGGAGTAGCCATAACTATTCTAAGAACGCGAACCACTTTACAACGGCAGCCACGAGCGAGAGTTCGATGTTCCGTACATCCCGCCGCTACAGCCCAAAAATGGAGAACGGCAACCTCCCGATTTGTCGTCTGCTAGCGGAGTCAGGCGCGTGCCCTCTCTCTCGTTTTACCCCGCCGAACCCGCTGAAGTTCCCGGATGTATGGAGAGGACGCTGCTGTCGAACAAAATGGTGCCGCCCAGAGAGCGCTAAATTGAATGGTCTACGCTCAGCGAGTGAACAGAGTGGATAACATGGGCCATTCCAGAAAGTTTACAACGAACCTATGACCTTGACAGGAGTGGACATACACTTTAGTGATACTAATTAAGTGGTAATGTTGTGTTGGAACAAAACAAATAAATCTGATGACCACAAGTATCCGTGAATTCAACACAAAGTGCTTCCCGCCCAAGCAATCGTGGTTCGACAGCTTCCGGTTTCCCTTTTCCCGGCACATATCCACGTTCTCGGACGAACCGAGCACGTGGAAACTGACCTTCAAACCCTTCTCAACCCTTTTGGTACAATTCCAGTTGCGGCGTTTCGACGAGAAGGCAGGTTTTTTTCCTGGTTTTCTTCAAAACAACGCAGGAATACACGTCTCACATGGGGCCTTCCGCCCACAGCCCCAGACTAGAAGTGCGCCCGACGTGCCACCACCGCGCCATGACGTAACAGAGATGAGTTCGTGTATACTTCAGCGAGTGAACAGAGTGGATAACTTGGGCCGTTCCAGAAAGTTTATAAAGAACCTCATGACCTTGACGGGAGTGCACGTACACTTTAGTGACACTGAATTGTAATATTCGGAGGTGTAGCATACTACTATATCCTTGCAGGGTTCACACCATCAACCACTTGCTGCGCTCCCGCTAGATTTCCCCGCTAGATTTGTAGCGGGGAATTTTCCCTGCTAAATCTAGCGGAATTTAGCGAAATTTTCCCGCTAAATTTACGAAAATTTTCCCGCTAGATCTAGCGGGAAAATTTTCCGCTAAATTTAGCGGGGAAAATTTTCCGCTAGATTTAGCGGGGAAAATTTCCCGCTAGATTTAGCGGTAAAAATTTTCCGCTAGATTTAGCGGGGAAAATTTCCCGCTAGATTTATCGGGGAAAATTTCCCGCTAGATTTAGCGGGGAAAATTTTCCGCTAGATTTAGCGGGGAAAATTTTCCGCTAAATTTAGCAGGGAAATTTTTCGCTAGATTTAGCGGGGAAAATTTCCCGCTAGATTTAGCGGTAAAAAATTTTCCGCTAGATTTAGCGGTAAAAAATTTTCCGCTAGATTTAGCGGGGAAATTTTCCCGCTAGATTTAGCGGGGAAAATTTTCCGGCTAGATTTAGCGGGGAGAAATTTTCCGCTAAATTTAGCGGGAAATTTTCCGCTAGATTTAGCGGGAAAATTTTCCGCTAGATTTAGCGGAGAAATTTTTCCGCTAGATTTAGCGGGAAAATTTTCCGCTAAATTTAGCGGGGAAAATTACCCATCATGCACCGCGCGGTTACGCCGACGCCGACGGCGACGGCGACGCCGCTCAAGCCGGAAACAGGCGCCTAAGAGCTGCGCTCTAAAACGCATCACACAGCAAAAGAGTTCATGCAATGTTGGCTTCTGTCGAAGGACAAATTTATGAAAAAACAGGATTTATATAATTAGGTTAAATAATTATTTTAGTAATTGCTTTATAATTATTACATTTAAAGGTACAATTTCACTTACAACCTTGGTGGGCATAATTGTAAGTTATTACTCCAACCACATTATTGAAATATAAGGCTTTAGAAGCCTGTTACTTCGCTTAGTAACATACACTCAATTTGGACATCTTCTCGGAAAAGAGTGGCCTCAGGAAGCAACGCAAAGGTAACATACAAATAAACTAGGGACACAATTTTACTTTACACCTAAAGATAGGGCAGCACTGGTGTACTGTCTATGTCGGTTTAAAGCTTATCTTTAAGCTGACGTCGTGCGACAAAATCTCCTATAACAAAGACAAGGTAGCTCTATTTGAGAGAAGGTGTCTTGTCGTTTACCTCTTATAAAGGTTTGGTAACATAAGCTAGTTCAAGTCACTGTAAACGGTTAAAACTCCACTTTTTATTTGAATAAATTAAAAAGTGGTGTTTATAATATATAGACGTGCAATCTTGCAACATTGATTGAAATTTGCTACGTTTCTGCACTGATAACATTCACAAAACTACAACAATGGCTAAGCAAATGAAGGTATACATTGGTAAAATACATTTAAATTAAACAATTTGAATATATTATACGTCGTTTTATATGAAGTAGTTCACTCGTTAGCCTAGAAATCTTTTATTGTGATTTTTAATTAGTAACTGTACATGCCGTAAACATTTCGGAGTACAAACAATGCTACTCTGTGCATGCTTCGGTGGGAAATTTATGGCTCCGCAAAGTACTATAGCAAAACCTTGCCAATCTCCAAGCCTTGAGCTACGAAAATGTATATTTGCGGAAGAAAATGTTATTCGGTGTTCGCATGTAGCTGAATGCTTCTCCCAAGGACATGGCTTTAACATATTTTTTGCATAAATACAAAAATATAATCCGCACTATCATTTAACGATCTAACGTGAATAACACTATAATTTGAAATGATATTATAAGAAAACGTCTAATAAAAATTAGTATCAATGCATGAGTTGAAGCATTTATATTTATGGTTTATTCCACGATTTCTATTTATCTACAAAAACGTTCAAGAAGCGCCCTTAAGCGAATGTGCCCTGAATTCCAATGTTTGCGATGTATGACAGTTTATGAAGGACATCCGTGATATGTTTATAAGATAACTTTGTCACACAAATGTTCTGCGCATTTGGCACGCCAGAAAAATTCCAAACTTCGGACAAGCTTGGTAATCTCAGGTGCCAACCTCTGGCTGCTCAGTTTTGCTACAGGGCCTTAGCTATACACCGTTTTGCATTATGTTGTACCGGAAAGATGGATAGAACAGCGAGCTTATAGTCGTTGGAAGCTGCCCCTAATGCACGACAGCTTGTGCCGCCAAAATCCGCCGTAGAGTATGACGCTTTCGCTTGTAGCCTTTCCTGCAGTACATAATTAAGATGAAAGAGAGTTTAGCGAAAGAGAGCTTCTTTTGCGTTTTTGTTGCTTTCCTCTTGCTCACAACGTAATGGCCAAAGTTCCAGACCTTAGCTAAAGATATAACATATAAACCGAATTACCAGCAGTAAGACCAAATCTCTCACCTGTTTACGAAATTATGCTGAAATTTGGTACATGAAAACCGAACAATCCAAGATATACGTGCATCCTATAAAAGCACATATATATCGGAGTGTTCGGATGACTTCTGGCGCTGCAACAACACTATAGTGTTGTGACACCGCCAGAAGTCATGCCTTACTATATTTCTTTATATGGTTACTCTGGCTATCTTTATGTAAATAACGCCTGACATTGTGGTGGAATACGGTCGGCATTTTCAAATTCCCCATAGCCAGTGCCCACTCCATCTGCACCGGTTTATTCTGCATTCACCTGAAACAATAAAGTAAAAAAAATCTCAACCTGGTTCAAAGTCTTCAAATGGACGACCGCCGTGGTGTCTGTCAGTGGAGGTGTGACACCGCCTAATGCATTACTCAGGCCATTTTTTTCTACAACGAGTTACTTTTCTAAAACGTAAGACATTTCCTTGTCTTGAAAACGCTTGTCTGATTGAAGTGTCATAACCCTGTTTCCTCAAATATACATTCACATATGGTTAAAAATCGCGCACGAAGGAGACAAGGACACGAGGAAGGAACATAGCTTTGGCTGTTTTTGAGCACTCAAAATAAACAAACAAACAAACAAACAAACAACTGTGGTATATTAAAGGAGCGGTGCAACGATATTCAATTGGAATGTTTTTCACTTTACACGAGCTTACTGGCACTACTGGGACTTAAGAATACTCGCACGCAACGCCACTGGCCAAGAAACTACTTTGCTGCGGTGTAATTTCAAGGACAAAAGTGATCATTTTCATTCAATCTCTCCTTTGCAAAATTTGATGACGTAACGTGGGGATCGCAGTACACTCCAATGACGATATTTGAATGCGGTTCATAGATTGGACCCGAGCATTGCGTGGGCACTCGATTTGGGCTCGTGATAATTACTAGCTCGAGAAGCATTCGGGTAGTGGCCCGTGTCCAATCGCTGCAACGACGACAATAGCCGAGCATAACAATGTCTGGAACTCAGCGCGTGTCCTGTGCTTTGCCAACCCCAGCGCGTGGCTAGGATCAACATTGGCGGCATATAATCCACTCCAGATCACGTGGCCGCTTGTTCTGGCTGCGAGTTGAGGGGTGAACGCTGCTCCTTTTTCTTTAATTTTTTTCTGGGACTTCTATTGCGTGGGGTGAAAAACAAACGCGAGTTTCATAGGTCATTAACGTCAGGGATCCGTTCTAAGAACGCGTGATTTGCTGCAAAGTTATCACTAATTGTTGTATGCCTTATAAGTATACCATATATTATACCATATATTGAGTGTACCACTAACTCTGGCTATATTAATATACCGGAGTTGTCACTATACGCCTGTCTTTGTTCTGTGTTCCTTCCTCGTTTGTCCATGTCTTTTTGCGTGCGATTTTTAACCATGTTCAACGTTTACCAACTCGTCCAGCTTACTACTTTACTACATTCACATAGTTGTTCAGTCGGCTAGAAGCATGTAATGTGAATTTTTGTAGTCCTGTTAAAGTCGAGTGATGCTGAGCAAAATCTTGGTCCAAAGTAGTTGCCGAACTAGGCATAAAAATCAGGAACATTTTACGGTGTTAAAAGAGGGTTAATATAAAATGTCTCAAAATTGTACAGGTCGCCCAAGCAAAATCACAAGAAAACGAATGCACCTTGAGTAACATGAATACTGAACTTTCGAAAATTTACCGAGGCTGCTGGAGCTGCATAAAATGAAAAATGGGACGTTTAGAGCTCGGCATGCTGTGACTTAGCCAACTTCATGGACACAAGATCATCTCGAAGATCGCTTCCGCTCTAATAACTTACATTTCCTTTTTCTTCCCAATCATGAAAAAAAAATATGCTAGACCGATGCAAACGTGTATACTCTGGCCTTCGATGTTCTTGGAATTTAGTTGAATGCTGAAACTGGTAGGTCGAACTCGGAGGTTGTACAATTTTTGAACAGCAACAAACACACTCATTTTTGCGCGCGTCAACTTCGACAAACTGATCGGTTATTTTGAAAGCTTTCAAACCGAAAAGTTTGAGGATATTGATCATCTAAGATTTACTGAAACGCGAATTTATGCAAGCAGCCTGTTGGAGCACTGGGTCACTGCTTCGATAGCTTCCTGCCGTTGCTTGCTGCATCTCTTTTGAAAGTGAAAGGGAGGCGCGCGTCGTTTAGGCATTCCGATTTGTCAAAACATCACTACGTCGTCTTATCGCCTTCTGCTTGCTCATACAAACCTGTGAACAACTTGGTCTTCTTCAACGGTACGTCATCGCACTCGTATGGCGCCAAACCACTAATAAGAACCGAGCCGAACGCTGAGTGTCCTTGGACGCGTTGACTTGATCCACAAGACGTTCGGGCGAACGTTTACGCTGCGCTCGTGTCCAATTTAAGTCTGCGCTCGATGTCGTTGTTATGACATCAACATTCCAAGTAGCTGGCTTTGATTATTTTGTGGGGCTTATTCAAACCCATGGTCTAGATGGCTAAAAAAACATATTGTTGATTGTCCGAGCAATATATCTCGTACGCGTCCAGTGTCAAGCTACAGCGCGTGCCGTGCACCATTTGCTCGGCACAAATATAGCACAAACATAGGCACTACTTTCCCTGATCAGGTAGCCAACACTACAGGCGCCCATGCAGCCGCGTAGCTTCCAGCGCCGCTCAAATTTGCACACGCGCGGTGTGCACTTCACAAATGTCCCGCGCCTCAGCACGCTCGCTCATGTTCCACGCCTTCAATGAATGTTAAATAAAAATAAGAATGACAAAAACGTCGAAAAGAAACCATTGCTGGCATTTGATAAAACGCCAAATGTGATGCACGATGTTTCAGAGCTGAGCTGTTAGGCGCGCGTCTTCCGGTTGAGCGGCGTCGGCGTAACCGCGCGCGTTGCATTATGGGATCTTTCCCTATAAATATGGCGGGGAAATTAACGTCACGTGACCATAACACCGATCGAGTTTCGCCGCTAAATTAAGTTTAGAGAGGAAAATCCTCATGTCACCTCGGCCACGAACAAATTCATTGACAGGATTAGAGGAGGAGATAAGGAGGAGGAGGAAGAAGGGTAGCAAGAGGAGAGGAGGGGAGGATACGGAGGAGGAGGAGGGGCATACCCTACGCTCCGTACCCTCCATTCCTCCCCCTCAAGAGCTGCGCTATGATTTCGCATTACAGAAATTTGTAAACGTGTTTCATTTTTTTATTTTTTTGCGCTTTATTAAAGTTGGTGTGCAGATGCTTAAGTATGCTTATACACTGTTTCTATGTTTACAAACTCACAGCACATACTTCTATGATTTTTGATCATCTCTAGAAGTGAGCGAAGCACCCGCCATACGCACGAACGCCGAGGATCGTACCGGCCAGAAGCTCTTTGTGTACAAAATGATGGGCTGGGAAGATTAAGGTAACTGGATCTTGGGGAAAGTACCGCCACTGCCTTTCCCGCCTGCTAGTTGGAGATAAACAGATACATAATATGCATACGACCAAACCTCGAAAGCTGATTGGTCTCATTTGACATAGCAATCACCATTTGGGTAAATTCAAATCTTCGAAGCTTCGAAAGGGTCGCTGTGAACCAGTCGCACCAAGATCACTATGCATCATCACCGTTCTGAAAGCGTTTCATTCCCCAATTTAGCGCCTTGGGCAGCTGTGCATGCAATCCACTTATCAATCATACTTGTCTCCCCATATTAAATTGTTGTCCTTGCGTGGTTAAAGACAAGAAATGTATTCTTCAATGCAGCCATTCACCGCCGCCGCATGTAGTGGCAATGCGAACATGTGCGCTTGTTTCGCACGAGTGCGGATATCAAACCTTCGGTAATCAAGAAACGCATCTTTAATGGGCGTTTCACTGCAGCGGTTGTGCGGCCAAAATCGCTGACGGCAGCTGCGCCGCGCCACAAATCGCAAAGTGTCATTTCGCATGCGTCGTCAATAGGCGTTATTTTGTGCAGCTGCGACATCCAACGTTCCTTGCAGCAAGCGGAAGTCGTATACAACATGCTATTGGTTAGCATATCAATGATGCTGGACATAAACTAACAACGTGCGCATCAGGCAAGCTGTCGTCTTTGCGTGCGCTCGTTGAACGGTCTATAGCTGAACCCAAAAGGTGTGCGTGTTTCATACTCAGCCTCAAACGTGAGATTTGTGAAATAAATGTTAGGGCGCAAACGACCTGGTGTATAATAAACACGATTCAAAAGCCCATAGGCTGCAGGTAACGACACACACACCTAAAAGTCTTCAGACTTTTGAGTGTGTGTGCCGTTACATACAGTTTCGGGGGTTTTGAATCATGTCAGATATGGGTCTTTGATAACGGTTTGTTGTACGCTCAACCAGAGCCCGGCGGAAAGGGACGAAAGGGTGCTGGAGGCAATTACCGGTTATAGTAATCCACGCAAAAAAGAAAGAAAAAACGAAAATACTTTTTTTATTTTGGGGACCACCTTTTAGAGGTATTTAAAGAAAACGCGTTTGCATAGCTTTCACTGGCGCCCAGCGTTCATGAATACTTACGTGATTGCACATTTAACTCTATTGTTTCGGACTGTTTTCCCCAAGCTTAGCAGAAACCAGAAACATCAATTGCCTGGCCACGGACCTTGGGCATTGCTTCTTTGCTGACTACAACTGCTAGGTGTAATTCCCACCCATGCCCGTTTTGATCTGGATGAGCATCATACCGGCGCGCTCTTTCGTGTATGGCTACTGCGTGGTTCACGTCAAAGACCCCAGGCTAGCGGTGTATACTGCACTGGGTAAATTTCTCATCTACAGCTGGAAGACAAGTCGCTCGTTCAGGCAGACTAAGTTCTAGTCTGTATAAACGTACACACACCCCAATTTCGTTTTTTTTTCTTTTTTTATTGCAACTGCAGGGAACGTTTCGGGGGTTTGTTCCCAAATTAATGTAAGTCACGTTGCAATATTTTCCCCCTGTAGGTAAAGAAACTTACGTTTCGAAAGCATGTAGTCACTCAGTCTTTTCATCGTCCGCACTGCGATGTTAACCGGAGACAACCGGCACCCAGTTCGCGCACTATTTGTCTTATCTTCGCTATTCCTCAAGCCAAAATTCCTGCGTCAACCGTTGCATCAACCGCACATCACGCAGGAGTGGTAAACCATTCCCCGCGAAATTAAAAGCCGCTCTAAAAAAAGCAAGAATCCGAAGCAGCCTCTTGGCTCATTTCAGCACGGTAACACGAAATTATGGCGTAGCCGCGTAGAGTAAAAGGTGGTCAAATCGCTTGCCACTAGATGGCAGGGTCAAGCAGAGGAATCGCAAGTAGCTAGGCTAGGTGGCGCTAGGTACCGCCCAATTCATAGTTCTACAAAAAAATATTTTTATTCTCCACGCCACCATTGCGCTTCGGGATCTTCGGGAACCTCTATCATACACACATGTAGACACATTATCCATAATACAAGCATCAGCTGAACATGCATTGATCGCATACAGATGCATCACACATACAAACATCAATACAACTACAGACTAACTTGATCACGACTCCCGAGCTCTGCGTTTCCGTCTTTTATACTGGTCGTTTTGAACGTACGGAATTTCTCAGTGACTCCCTAAGCAATAAAAAATATTCCCAGCATGTTGATTTTTTTTTTCAGCAATGTCATACATCTGAGATTATTTTTAATGGCTCAGGGGATGAATCTCTAACTAAAAAGAAAACGCTCGATCATGCCGTAATTATTTGAAAGCCAATAAATAGAACCGCTCCAATTCGATTCCAAGCCATGAGTTTGTTTCACCACACGGCTCTTCGTGGCCAGTATTTCGATTGTGGTGTTTGTTTTTCTATTTGTGCTGTTCGCGCACGGCTGCAATTGCCGTCTTGAATTAATCTCTGTAGAGCGGATATTCACTCAGCTGGAAGTGATGCTTCACGGGCAGAGAAATCGCTTTTCGATCAACTTGAATGCAGTCAAAGCCGCGACTTGCGGCAGGTGTTAAGTGGACGGAGCTGCGCCGTGGCGAGCTCCAAAACGTCTTGCGCACATCCCAGCGCGCCACTTGGATGGCAGTTTCTCCAGGAACCCTAGTATATTTAAACAGCAAAATAAAGGATAGCTTTTTTTTCGATTTTACCGGTTTTTTTTATTTCTAAAATTCCATTGTAAATATACGTACTTTCCGTCGTAATTTCGTACTGTTCAGTCTTTTCCCCAGAGCACAATCGCTCTCGGGGACCGACAGTCACACTGGCCACTGTACGATAGAGCTTACCGTTCAGACCAAGGTTCCGAAATGACTATCCGCACGTCGATCGACTGCACCTAATTCTTCAAGTGGTCATAAACTCTTTAATGTGAAGCGAAATGTCAACCTGCGACACCTCGCCCCCTCCGATCACGGCCCGACCGGCGGCATCAATGCCCGACAGTTTACGTCATCTCATCTTACTTTTACACCACTGATACGCTAACACACGGTCACATCGGCGATAATTCTAGTCTTCCTGTTCACTACGCACAACACTGTCATCACGATGTTGGTGCTATGTTGCCGACACGCAGAAATACAGAACCACGTTGAACGCCGGTTGGCACTCGGCACGGGAAAACAGAACCGAACTCAGCACGGGAGGCACCCCGGCCGCCGGCAGAAAACTTGCCTGCCTCGACGTAGTTCCTGCGATTTCCATAACGTCGAAAACGTCGACACAGGTCCGCGTGGTTCCGCTACTGCGGTTCCGCGTGGGTCCCGCAGTGCGGAGACGGCCGTCTTACCCAGCGTGCTGTAGTGCACCGACGGCACTGCTCCGGAACTTCGCTGTTGCTAGCTTGGCTTTGTTTGTACTCGTTTGATAAAATTAGTGATAAAA
>JAZHYW010046083.1:0-37082 GCA_037355805.1 Ixodes ricinus | reverse complement strand
ACCTGGTACAGCTGACCTTTTTAACTAATCCAAATTTAACTATCATACATTTTATGGCCCAACAGAACCATAATGATTGATGCAATAAACAGAAGAACAGAAGGTCAAGTTAGAAGGTTGCATGTAAAGACCCCAAGTCAGCAGTCATGCTGCACATGAAAAAGTTTTCCCTTTACAGTGGAGACACAAAGCGTATAATTTCATAACTGACTGATTCATCACTCTCTGAAGATCAAACAACCCATTTGATTTTGACTTTCATGAAAATAATAAAGTCAAAGTAGATACGATTTTAGCCTATGCAAAGATATATACAGCATATGTACTGGATTGCGTGACTACAAAGAGTGTCTTCGAGTAAATGGCTATACGCATTCTGTTACTAAAATTGGCTCATGAAGTGAAGTAAACAAGAAATAAGTATGGTTGGGCCAGAATGCTACTGCTACGAAGGATCCATGTCGTACGACGGTGAATAGAAACATTTTCACACATCGGGTATCTTACACCTTCTGTCTTTCGGCACTTTTTGTGCAAGGTCGCTGTCTCTCCAGTCACTGCTGTGCAGGCTTAAGTGCGCTAAGTCAGTTGAGTTGTGACTGAGGTGCGAGAAAGAATGGCTGTCCCATGGCGTAATTTGTACAGCTGGAGGGGTCAATGTTTTCGCGATCTCAAATAATGTCTAATGCCAATATCTATAAACAAATTGCGCACAGTATTATGGAAATGCTTTGTCGCAAAGAAATGTGTTTAAATGAATACAGAAGTCGAATGAAGGAGGCACAAGTGCCAGCCATAAAGGACCGATGCCCATCCGTGTCGACGACTGTGTTTTTAATTGAATGCATATTTCGTCGTTCACGATGCGAGCATCGACGGACATTACTCCGTTGTTTACGCAAATGTCGAGGCGAATAATACCGTGGTCATGTCGTCCCGGCAGTCAGTTGCAATATAAACTGGACTACCTGACCCTCAAGCAGCCTTGAAAGAGCTGTTTCGATTGCCAGTTCACATGTCATCAGTGTAGGCAAAGCAACGACGTAGCAATCGCGACTCACGAGCAGACTGGCTGACCGCACTCGCTCTTCTGAAATGTGACCGCGGAACTCTCGAGCACCATTAGCTTGCTGAAAATGCAGTACACTGCCTCGTCATTGAGAATGTTATCCTATACCCTGCGAACGCCTGCGAAGTCGTTCCAGTGCTCGGCACAACCGCCCGCACAGCATCGCATCATTACTGGCACCTGTTGGCATTCTGCGAGCACCGGCGGATTATTGTCACAACTTGAATGGGTCATTTTCTTAACCTACTCGACGATGAACCGCCGGAGCTCACAAACGGAAAGTTGCTATCCAGCGCGAACAAATGTTGAATGGCACTGCGTAGGGTACCCCGAGCGCTAGAACGGCTTCGCAGACGTTCTAAGGGAAAAGTATTTGCGACGACAAAGCAGCGTCTTGCCTCTTCACCACGCTAACGGTGCGCGAGATTTTCAACACTCACATTTCAGCACAGCGAGCGCGGTCGGGGCCAGATCGAGGAGCAGTCGGCTGCCGCGTCGCCATTGACGCCTTTGGTCTTCGTGCACTAATGACATCTGCACTGCCATTAGAAACAGCACTCTCAAAACTGCATTCAGGTCAATAGTCCATTTGCTATATTACCCAAGCATCAAGGAGAATGCAGCGATTGGTGTTCCAAGCGCTACGCGCGTACTCCTTCCACGTATAAAAGATTCGAAGTAAATAACCAAAGTAAAGCGCTGACGAACGCGCGTGCAATCTGCCATTTGTTTTAGGTATTTGCTTTAGAAAAGTTACAACTTGTGAGGCCAGCACGTGCGGCGCGTGGAACACCAGTCCCTGCATTCTCCTTGATGCTTGGGTAATATAGCAATAGGCCTATTAGGCACGATGGAGTGTCGTGACACCAGTAGCATTTATCTGTACAGCGGCGTAAGCAGCGGCGTGATGTCCGTTGGCGCCTGCCTTAAGCACAGCGAAGTATACAAAACACATGAAATATAAAAAATCAGCAGAACCCATCCTTTGGGAATGATTATCTACGTTAATGCGAATAGCATCAAACGGTGCGGAGTTTTGCGCGTTCGTCAGGTGGCCGGCACACTCTAGATACGCCAGCCCACTCTTGAGGCGATTCTAAATTTGTTGACACTTTCACAGCCCTGCGCACGATCTCCGCAGCCCAGCACGTGCGTTTGTGTCACTTAGGAAGGCGAGCAAAGCACGCGCCATACGCACAAACACTCAAAATGGTACCGACCAGACTTTCTGGCGTCTCAGCTATACTTCGTTTCAGCTCGGGTCCAGACGCAGGCGATGCTACAAGCGCGAGCTCCGGGCTTTCAGCGTCCCTGCCAAGCACGCGCGCTCGTGCAATGCAAGCACTGTTCAGGGCCACACGCTCGCGCTCGTAGCATCGGCTGCGTCTGGACCCAAGCTGAAACGAAGTATAGTCTCAACCAACGGTACTCTAAACGGTTGTTTATATCTTTACCATAGGACGCGCTTACAGCGCTGTCACAGCTACCGGTGCGCGCGCGTTCCATGCACGAGGGCTCATTCCGCTCTCGTGAGGCTGAGCTAGAGGTCTCCCGAGCGCAGGAGAGGGTGAGCTAGAGGGAGAGGGTGAGCGCGGGAGAGGGTGAGCTAGCCCTCGTGCATGGAACGCGCGCGCACCGGTAGCTGTGACAGCGCTGCAAAGCGCGTCCTATGGTAAAGATATAAACAAATGTTTAGAGTGCGGTGAATGACTGCCTTCATAGCTCTGTGGTTAGCGCGTCTGCCTGCTGATCAAAGGGTCAACGGTTCGAATCCCAGCCCGCGCCGGTCTTTTTTATTTATTTATCGACCCGCGGCGTAAGAGGTTAGATAGCCAGATAGATATATAGATAGATAGATAGATAGATAGATAGATACATAGACGAAAAGTGCGTGAAGTATCCAAAGAATGCTATTCGCATTAAAATCTGCATACAGAAATAAATACATTTATTTACAATAAATAAAGATACACTGGAATAGATAAAAAGGAATAATTAAAGCTAAAACATTAAAGATTGAGAAGACGTTAACGCCGAGGTAAGGCGATACGAAGGAGAGCAACCAGAAGACAACGTCGTGCGAAACAATTCCACAGGCGTGGGCTGGGGCATTTGGGTAAGACTGCAATAGGTCTATAGCAGGTGTAGCGAGTTTCTGCTCACGAGCCGCATGCGGCTCTTTGTATGTAAAGGCCCGTTCACACTCTTGCGACCTTTTAAACCTGTGTTCCTTAAAACTTCTTACAACGAAAGGACACACTGGCGCCATCTATTGGTAGCACTATAAGCTAGGTGGTCCGGCATATTTTTTTATTTCTCTCGCGCATTATCCTTTCTTTCTTGGCTCGAAAAACTTTTGTCAATGTTATAAACGAGCCTTTCTATGAGTATTAGAGTATTACGCACATTTCACCTCGGAAATTCCGCAAAACCTTCGCTCTTGTGAAATGCAGTTCCAGTGTCACCGCATAGATGGCGACACAATGCCAATGTGTTCCCTCGTCCTAAAACAAATTTAAGAAGTTTTAACAGATCTCGTCTCTCTCCGTCGTACTCGGTCGCAAGACTGTGAACGGGCCTTTAAAGTGTGGCTCGTGTCGTTGTATCGGTTTTCATTGCTTTGTGTGCCCCGTTCTACCGATACCCAGAAAATGGACTGTCAAAAAAGACGAAATGTACGGGAAAATAGGTGCTGACGACGTTGTATGGTCGTGCGGGATGGTGCCCAGGGAAAATGGAGACAACGGGAAGCGAGGCCAGGGGAGAGGGTGTGGGCATGGAAAGAAGCTTACTAGAAAAAGGTCTATTAGGCGCACGACGTCTCTATCGGCCTTCCTGTCGATTATGCACGTTGTCGAAAGCTTTCAGTAGGTCAGGTGACTGCTTTGGTGGGTAGAAAAGCTGTCATTTCGGTCGATCGGGGCCGGGTTCTGATATTCTACGGGAAATTGGCAGCGCAGCCGCAGGTTCGGCATCCCGATGTGTATTGCTCAACATACCGTTGCGCGACCAGTTTTCTCTTACTCCGGGCAAAGAAAAAGACTTTTCGTAGAGCGCACCACTCTCCATAATTAGCGGGCGCGTTTGCCGTCACGTTGAGCACAGACAGAGCTGGCGGCCATGAACAAGATCAGAAATCCGCAGCGTATGCGGTATACGAAAAGTCCCTATTGAAATTAGACATCGCGGTCGGTCATTCAACGCTGTTGCAAGGCGGAGCACAAGAATTTCTATTTTAACGCGCTCGCTTTTTCGTTAAAACGGCTTCAGGCATCAAAGCCGACAGTCCTTGCCACCGTTTCCACCCCGCCGCTGCCGCTGCCGTCCCTGCTCCTCTGGTTCTCCGTTCGTCCGCGAGGGGGCGAACGCCGGGCTGGAGCTGCGAATAGTGTTACAGGTTGAAGGAAGTTTTCGATTGAAAGGAAAGCTGAAGAGGAGGAAGAAGACGGAACACTGGAGAGGGCATGGGTGTTCCTCCTCTCCTCTCCAGCAGTTTGTTTGCTTCCCTTGCAGGCCCTCCTTTCCCTCAAAAGCTTTTCTCAAACTGTAACTCGACTATTAGCCCCGAGTGCGAACCAAGCGTCGCTGCGGTCGCCGCGCCCTGATTGGGTGAAGTATACCGTGGCGAAAAGGGAAGGATTCCGCTCCGCGATCTCGGATCCCGCTCGTTTCCCTGCCCCTGTTTTCTGGTTTGGCCTTTGCGTGCCGCATACACTTCCGAAGAGCAGGACCTCATTTACCCGTTGTACAAGACGCTGGGTATCGCCCGATAACGACCTGCTTCCCTAACTTTTCTAAGCGTGCTTGTTACTTTTACCTTTATAATTGGGTTACAAATTCCGAAAGCTCTCGGCGGAGGACTTTCCGCCGATGAACCTCCCTGTCGGTCCACACGGCACAAGGCAATCGTGCGAGGGGTCGGTGAAACGGCGGCGTAGGTGTTTCAGACGCTGGGATTATCCTTCATGCATGTTTATGATTTAAAAGAATATTACACCCAGCTTTGCAGACATTTCAAATGGCATTTATATGAAAGGCCTTTGGGGGTCGGCATATTAGCTCGCGACAGAGACTCTGCGCGTGCCCCTCTGCATGCGCTGGTTCGCAGAAGTTTTAGAGGTACATGGGTCTGAAGACCTTTGAAGTGCTCCTGGAACAGGGTTGTTTTACATAAATGTAGTGTCTTCTTGAATTATTGATATAGTTCGTACACGTATGCAGGCCTGTTTTATTTTTAGAAGATGCACAATTACTGGAAATTAGTTTGTATGGTGGCAGGAAAACGGTCGAAATGCCCCAGTCGCCTGTATGAAATTATTGAACTGCCAACATATGTGCAGCTAGTACCGTAATTTGGAATGTTTATACTTTTCCCTAACATTATTTTTTTATTCCAGCCTTGTGTATTCGGAAAATACACCGTTTGGTTTGAATTATCATTTCGAATAAAAGAAACAAAAAAAACTGTCTGCAGGTCCCCAAACACTTCCCCAGTCTCCAAACTCCCTACAGCTGGACTCTCTGACAATAGACGAAAACAGGAGGAACAGCAAGCATTCGAATGGCTGTCCAGTTGTAGATGCTGCACTAGTAGCAGAAAATGTGGAACCTGGGAAGGGTGACAGCTTTCGTGAGAAAAGCTTCTGGTATTTTAGTTACAGCACAATTTGATTCAGCTAAAATCTCAATTATAGAGTTTAGAGCCTAAGGAAATAATAACGGGCTAGACACCTTCGCTGGTGTTTGTTGTACATTACTTGAGGGATGATATAAACAAGTCCACAGATACCACCAGTGGGGTCCATTGAAATACTATCAGAATCCAGCAAAGTTCGAAAGCGAGCAATGTGTAGTAAATAAATGTTCCTTCTTTACTTCGCCCCTGTACTTGGGCTGTTTCACTTGGGATTCTCTCTCCATGGCCCAGACTATATTTAACATGTTGCTCGAGCAGAATGCCGCTTTTCTGCTTCGGCGCTTTTGTTTAAAAACAGAGGTATAGAAAACAAAACAAACAAAGTAGTCTACATGACCTGCCAATTCATTCAGACCATCAGCAGCATTGATTGTGTGAGATGTAAATCTATAGTGGGGTGGTTTCATTTGAAATCGAACACGCTTATCGGGGTGGGTCTTTCGATTTTTTTTTGAAAACTATATGTAATTGCCACATTTCTGGAAAGAACAAAACCGCTTTTCAAAATTTGTTTAAAAAATATTTCGCTGCACGAAAAAATATTGAGTGGAGCAGGGTGAAAATCGGTTTTTTACTCCGTGATTTTTCTACCCAGTTCTGTACGCTGGTATAAATACGGGAAGCATACAAAACTCACAGTAATTTTTTGTGCTCTTGTATGTTAATTTCGACTATTTTTTAGTTGAAAGGAAAATAATTTTGTATTTTTGTTTATTGAGATAAAAAATGCCAAACACCGTCTCTTTGACAATCCGGTGACATCTTCAGAGCCTTGTAACTCATGAGTTATTATATTTGTCGCTTACCAAATACTATGCGGGTGTAGCCCTATACATGGGCTATCGACGGGCATAAGTTTAGTTTATTTTATTTTCACTGAAATTTTTATATAAAATTTGAAACATCGTCGAAAATGAAATTTACCGATATTTTGAACCCACTTGATTAAAAAAGGCCATTTTTTATTTCGTTCAATTTTTTTATTATTGCTGCCGATCATATCAACTTTCAATTGGCTTGATGCGATTTCCCCTTTTTTGTTGTATCTTCTCTAGAAGTGATCAAAATCACTCCCACGTGACAATGCGGTGACAACTTCAGAGCCTTGTAACTCATGAGTTATTTTATTTGTCGCTTACCAAATACTATGCGGGTGTAGCCCTATACATGGAATATCGACGGGCATAAGTTTATTTTATATTATATTCACAGTAATTTTTTATATAAAATATGAAATATCGTCGAAAATGAAATTAACCGATATTTTGAACCCACTTTATCGAAAAAGGCCATTTTTTATTTCTTTCAATTTTTTTTATTATTGCTGCCGATAATATGAACTTTCAATTGGCTTGATGGGATTTCCCCTTTTTGTTGTATCTTCTCTAGAAATGATCGAAATCGCTCCCGCTTTCTCATAACGGCCAAACGCAGTTTCCGCGGGTCGGCTTCGCTGCAAAGACTAAACTGCTTATTTGTGCTCAAATGCAGCGGGTAAATTCATTTTGATTGAGAACACTCGTGCTTGGCTGCATATTGTATTTTCTAAATTTTTAATAATGGCAACTGACATTCTTTAGTCTGATAGTTAGCGGTGCAGCGGATGTTCCATTATCCGATGTCTAAAGCCAGGGCACAAAGGGCGGAGAAAGCGGAACGAGCCCTTCATGTGGCCAGACCGGGGTCATATATCTGTTTGTGCTATACACAGCTTGTAAGGCACGTACAGCACGCCCGGCCCTTCGCGCTATAGACCCATCTCCGTTTCACCCAGGAAGCATCCGGCACGGGCGCCAATCCATGATGTGTCTTGTCGCGTGCGTTCAAATAACCATGTAATTTCCTGTTCTTTATTCTCAGCGTGTATATCAAAAATACGTAATATCACATGCCCCTCTTTTAGAAGGAAAAGCAGTTTGCAGGACAAAAGTGAGGAAAACGGACAGAGTTTACATGAACCGAAGACAATGTTTTACAGAACACAAACACCAATTGGCGATAAATAGACACTTTTATTAATTAACGCTAATATATTTAGGATGCACGTGTAAAACAATATTTTGTTGTGCTTTAAATCGTCCACTTCACGAGCAACGCAATATTGGAACTTTCTGACAACGGCATCGGCTTGCCTCTGCTTAGACGATCGAGCGCGGGAGGCGAGCTGTACTTTGTACCGCAGCGGTCGGATGCAGCCGAGAAGTTCAACAGCGTGGTAAGTCGAGACGGACAGAACGAAAACTGGAGCCAAAGCGAGCGAGCGGTGAACCCGAGACGGTGGCCCTTCTGTTTGAACGAGTGTGTGCAGTTAAAAATAAAAGTGTTTGGTTTTGTTCAAGACTGATCGATATCTCTGATGCCAAGAAGCAACGATTCCACATGCACTGAAGGCAGCGAAAGCAGTCACTTAATGTCTCTGTAGACTTTTAGTTTCTCCACTTGTCGCACCGAGCTTAATGCAAATATTGTACAGCCTTCTGGAATATAGAAAAGCGATTTGACGATTTTATTTTAATTGACTACGGTAGATTTGCTTTGGCTAGGCACACATTGCTTTGGTTTGGGAATAAATAAAGGTAATGGAACATCCGCTGTACCGCTAACGATCGGACTAAGGAATTTCAGTTGCCATCATTAAAAATTAAGAAATAAACATTATGTAGCCAAGCACGAGTGTACTCAATCAAAATGAATTTACCCGCTGCATTTGAACACACAAATAAGCAGTTTAGTCTTTGCAGCGAAGCCGACCTGCGGAAACTGCGTTTGGCCGTTCTGAGAAATCGGGAGTGATTTCGATCACTTCTAGAGAAGATACAACAAAAAAGGGGGAAATCCCATCGAGCCAATTGAAATTCAAATGATCGGCAGCAATAACAAAAAAAAATATTAAAAGAAATAAAAAATGGCCTTTTTCAATAAAGTGGGTTCAAAACATCGGTTAATTTCATTTTCGACGATATTTCACATTTTATATAAAAACTTTGTGAAAATAAAATAAACTAAACTTATGCCGGTCGATATTCCATGTATAGGGCTACACCCGCATAGTATTTGGCAGTGTTGTACGGAACGGCGTTCCAAGGAACGGCGTTCCTGGAACGCGTTCCTTTTAGGAGGAACGAAGGAACGCCGCCGTTCCATTTTGCATCGGTGGAACTGGAACGGGAACTCGTTACATTTTTACTGGAACGGAAAAAGGAACGGCGTTCCTTTTTCTCGTCCAGTTTTTTCTGTTTAATTTCTACGAGGGAAGTTTAAAAGTGTAAAAACAATATCTTTACCAAGAGCAGAATCTTGTTAACTTCTTGGTCAATTATCTTAGGGTTTATTTTGTGTGGTCCTCGTTTAGTAACACTCGGGTGCAGGAAAGCTAGTGAATAATGTTTCTTTTTTAGTGCCCAAGACTGCGGTACAAAAAAGCAAAACTTTTAGTCAAAAGAAAAGACACAAAAAGGACGTCTTAAACTGGGCTAATTTCTTTGCTTCCACGATTCCTCATATACCTAGAAATAAAAGGAAGACTATAGCCATCATTGGACTTTCACAGAGACCCAGAGTTACAACAAAATAACATGTTACCAGACATCGAACGCACCCCTGAATCCCGAATTTTGGTCACTTAAAAGATACACAAAAATTAACCTTTATTCCTTTTCCCCTAGTCCCCCACCTTTAAACTAGACGACTAATCCAACCTTCATAAAGAAGACGTTGTAGTTTTCAAAAACGACCTTCCAAAGTCGTACCCCTTCTTCAATTGATCGTTTTGCGGACAGCAACATCAAGAAGCAACTGTTTTCAAGTTCGAACAAGGGACTTTGTTAGATTAAAACGCGTGAGGTAGTTGTAAAACGCTCGCGAAATGTAGGGTAACAGTATATTTTGCTCGTTTGATTCCGCCCACCACAAACATGAATACGGTTCAAAGCCAAGATTTTTAAAGGTGAATATATCAACAAATGAAACCCTGCTTTACTTGCTTTCTTCTCCTGGTGCCCTTCCATCACGGTATTCAAATTCGTATGTTGCCATTTGATGGGACAGATTAAAAAACAAAACAAAAACTTTGTTCTATGTAACTAAATATAGTAATAAGCAAAATACAAAAGTAACGTATATGTAACGATACGTTCCATTTTTTTAACTGTAACGGGAACGAGTTCCTTTTTCACATATGGAACTTGTAACGGGAACGCGTTCCAAAAATCAGAAGGAACGAGGAACGAGCTTTCGTTCCTTTTTTTGAGGAACGTGTACAACACTGGTATTTGGTAAGCGACAAATAAAATAACTCATGAGTTACAAGGCTCTGAAGTTGTCAAAGCATTGTCACGTGGGAGTGATTTTGATCACTTCTAGAGAAGATACAACAAAAAAGGGGGAAATCGCATCAAGCCAATTGAAAGTTGATATCATCGGCAGCAATAATAAAAAAATTGACCGAAATAAAAAATAGCCTTTTTTAATAAAGTGGGTTCAAAATATCGGTAACTTTCATTTTCGACAATATTTCAAATTTTATATAAAAATTTCAGTGAAAATAAAATAAAATAAACTTATGCCCTTCGATAGCCCATGTATAGGGCTACACCCGCATAGTATTTGGTAAGCGACAAATATAATAACTCATGAGTTACAAGGCTCTGAAGATGTCACCGGATTGTCAAAGAGACAATGTTTGGCATTTTTATATCAATAAACAAAAATACAAAATTATTTTCCTTTCAACTAAAAAATAGTCGAAATAACATACAAGAACACAAAAAATTACTGTGAGTTTTGTATGCTTCCCGTGTTTCTACCAGCGTACAGAACTGGGAAGAAAAAATCACGGAGTAAAAAACCGATTTTCACCCTGCTCCACTCAACAATTTTTCGTGAAGCAAAATATTTTTTTTTAAAATTTTGAAAGGCGGTTTTGTTCTTTCCAGAAATGGGGCAATTACGTATATTTTTTCAGAAAAATGGAAAGACCCACCCCGACAAGCGTGTTCGATTTCAAATTAAACCACCCAGTGATACTCCTGCAATTGTGGCCATACTTCTCCATTTTCCTATACCAGCTGCGATTCATGCGTTGCCTGCCCTGTCGACCATGCCTGAAATGTTGGCTGAAGTTTCGCCTGCAGATATAGGCTATACCTCAATAAAGTCCCATATGAAAATTTCCACTTCCCAAGAAAAACGCCCACAAAAATAATTGAATAGTAATGAGCGCGCCGACAGCTAACGCCGTCACAGCCTCCACAGGGTCACAGGGCGAGTCAGGGGAAAATTCTGTCCTCGCCGTGACGTCACCCCGGTTCGCTCTAAGGGGGCGCCACGCAAACGTTTCGGGGCTATATGAGCTAGGGGCCCTCGATTTCACTGTAGTCGCCAATAAACATGTTGCGCTGAAAGTTGACTTATTGGGGACTGAAACCTAACGCCAGATAAAACCATCAAAGAGGCTCATCAGGCACCTGATAGTGCTTGGTGCTACAGTGGTATGTCACTGCTATCTCATCGACCCCGAAGCATGAAAAAAGCGCTTTTCGTAGGCTACGGAAACCGAGAAACGACAGACTGTAGGAACCTGCGTGGTCAAATGCTATGTTTAGTATATTAAAAGTACACGCATTAGCGCATTTGGTATTACTGTTGAGAAATCTTTTTGCAGCTCCTTTTTTGTGATGGGCGAGTGGAATTCAGCCCTTTCCGACTGACCCGTCTTTTTTTTCCCCAATCTAACCCACGCGTTTTCCCCTTTTCCGCTTATTCGCGTTGTTTACTGGATGAGTTGGCCCAGAAAGAACTGCGCAGTTACAGGTTTAGAGCGGCACATATATGGACGAAGGGAACTGGCACGTCGACGCCGCGTATAATGCGATCCTTTTTCGCGGCTCGCGTGATACGAGACAGCCGATAGAAAAAATGCGGCGGAGCAGGGATGCTCCGCCGCATTTTTCTGTCGGCTCGCGGCCTCTCTCCACGCCGCCGCTGTGAAAACGAAAACGCACAAATGGAAAAGACATAGGGGCTAGGGAGTGGATGCATCGGGGGCGGCCATTTGACTTGTTACTATTCAGTCTTCAGAGCGGCACCCGAATGCCGGCCCGGCGGCCGCAAATTTTCGGTGTCAGATATAGACACCTGTTAGAAATGAATAACGCGGATTTCCTGCCGCTCGGATTCTCTCTGAGCGGTTATCGATATGAGACTTCCTTTCTTTCCCTAGCTTCGCAGCAGCTTCGAATATCAGGTCAGAAGTTGCGTGGGCAGCAGTGCTTAAAGAACGTACCAGCGTATACAAATCCGACGTACTAAAAGCGTATACAGTCATAAAGCGTTCACGAGGAGCGCCTAAAATAGGGGTTTCAGCTTTCGGAAACTTATACGTTTCGCCTTTTGTTTTGTCTTTGAGTATACCTGTGGCGTGTGCGTTTATATATATATATATATAAGTATATATAATTAAATAGGGTTATACCGTACGACGATAAATATTGACGAGGGACGGCCTACCTACATTAGCTGCACGTGTACCAAACAGCCATTAATACGCCGAGAGTATACATTATATACATATACATACACACACATATATATATATATATATATATATATATATATATATATATATATATATATATATATATATATATATAATGTATACTCTCGGCGGATTAATGGCTGTTTGGTCACGTGCAGCTAATGTAGGTAGGCCGTCCCTCGTCAATGTTTATCGTCGTACGGTATTACCTATTTACTCGAGTAATAGCCGGACTATTTATGAACAAGGCCCTTCTGTCTACTTTCCGCAAAGCACATATACAGCCAATCATATCCCGTTGCGAATAAATAACATAGCGAATAACTAGATCAAGAACACGAGTCTCCATACAAATGCAACCTTCACAGATGCTATCTCCGCGCAAAGACGTTATTTCTGTCCTGTAAACCGCTGGAATCATGCTGTCGATCGCGGTGATTGGCAATCCGCGGGGTCCGCGCAAAAGCGAATCTTCAGGTTTTCTTCATAAACAGTGCGGCTATTCCTCAAGTAAATACGTACTGGTTGTTATGTTGTTAATGTTGCAGCCGTCGTCAGTCATCTTTGTTATCCTTCGCTTCTGGATGCATCTTTCAGCTTCTTTTTTTTAAGGGTGAGTGGGAACTCTCGTAATGCGATCGACCCCGTTCGTCATATCCGCAGTTCCTGGAGGTTCACGCTCTCTTTTTTTATTCGTCCTGCCCCACGTCCGCGCATTGTTGGCGCGTATAGGAAACAATGTGCGCTATATTTGGTCGGTTCAAAGGCGAAATATTTTTTAGAGTAACCTGACATGTGGAGTGCGAAAGTGAAAGAGGCCGTCGTGGTACCACCGGAGGAAACTTAACGAGGATTTGCTTTTTCCGTCACAAATTTCGTGTGTGTATACGTCAAACCGAGATACCAGAAAGCACTTCGGTTCTCTCCTTTCTTAAAGCCGGCTAGCCGCTGGCGAGATCACTAGGAGGCCCACACTTCTAACGGCATGCCCCCTTTCTATGGACCTCAACATTTAAACCGATTTTACTCAACCCTACAAGAGAAACGCAGTAACAATTGCATATTTCATTACAATTACGTCACATCATCAGCTTTCTAGTTAGAATGCTCTTTACACATGTGCCTGCCCTTTATGCAAAGCCATCAGACCCTCGCTGGGCCGTCAGACCCTCGCTGTGTGTGACGGCCCAGCGAGCTGATGAGACATCGGAGTATTTTTTATATTAAAGTATTTTCAAATAAAGTTCCGTGATCCTACTATGTCGATGGTTTGTCGTAGTCCGGTATGCTGATAGTTTGATAGGGTCTCTAAAGAGTTTTGCGGTTCGTCAAAATGGAGGATCATCAGACGTGCTGGTGTTTTAATGCTGCTGGTGTTGTGTTTTAGTAAAAAACAAGTGTTCCAATAAACAAAAAGGCGCCATTTAATTTTGTGTTTTGTCTCCATCCTTATTGTTTAGTTATGACTTCGAGGAAATTTTATGCAATCGAAGTCCGCAGTATAAAACTTAAAAAAATACAAATTTAAGCCTATTTCTAATTTTAATTTTTTCTTTTTGGCTTATGAACTATAATATAACGATTTTAGCATAGAATCAATCAACTCCACTGATAACATAATCGGTGAGTAGACCGTTCTCTTTATTCTGCCCTATTACGCATGCGTGACTTTGCTTTATCAACCGCACAGTGCGTGTCATCCGAGTCAGAAAGGCAATTATTCCCCCAGCCTCTTATTGTTCATGATAGACGCATGCGTCTAAGTATTGGAACCGTATACGTTTCATTCAGTTAGACCTGCACACCCATATATTTAACAACTTCTATATTATGGTGTTTTGATGGCTGACACCACGCGTACAACTGTCTGCCAGAGGGTCTGGCCTAGCTTTTTGTGAACCACGTGGTCCGGGAGGCGAGGAAATTATCACGCTGCCGTTGTTAACCCATGCGTTATCGGTAGACAAAACTGGCGTTACGTTCACTGATTGTTCTATAAACAAGAGCGGAACTCGTCTCTTCGCATATTCTATGTATTGATGCGTTTCTTGTATGCTTTGAACACGTAGACAACGGACAGTCCGGCGCAACGTGGCCCCACACGTCGCTCACAAAAGCCCGCAGCGCGTTCTCTTCGACCTCATACCGCTTCAAAGAACTTGAGATCGCTGAAAGGGCCTTAAAAGAGCTTGAAAGTGGGAAGCGAAGCGTCGTCTCCTCACAGCGATAGGCGTGGCATGCACGGAAGGGTTGATTGCGGGATGCGGGCGAACACTACACGGAGGTGTGAGAGAAACCCGAGTTGCAGGACGACTCAATCTTTGACGTCACTGCGCTGCCGCGGATCTCAACGGAAATTCAAATTTGGCTTTTGGAAATTCTTTTTTACTTCACAAATACTAAGTTCCCAAGTATTGAATTTTTGAGGTAATGTCAAGGCATCGTTTTCAATAGTTTCGAATACTAAAAATTCATCTGATTTTGACCTGTCAGTGCCCCTTTGAAGGGTGGCTTCAAGTTAAACGAAATGTAAGGGGTATGCAAATAAAATATATATAACAAGCTCGCAACCGAAGCCATGCAAAAGTTTAAAGAAATGACCAAAACTAACGTTAACCGAAACCGAAACTAATTTATTGCCTCTACCAACTGTTAGGTGTCGTGCCTGTCCTTTCATATTCTGGGCCGCTGGCCATGTGGCAGTGTCTACTCTTTACTTTGACTATATTATTTTATGTCTGCGCCACTGGTCTGCACCCCCTAAACCGAACCCTAGCTGTATATCTTAACGCGATAGCGTTTAGGAGCTCGTGACGCAAAGATTCCGGCGTAGGCGGCGGCGTCGGTTGCACGAAAAATCCAATAAAGTAATTCGCGCAGCCACGTGTGGCGTCACACGTGGGTGTGGCTTCATGACCCCATCGACCCGCAAAATTTCGAGGAAAAAGTTTCTGCAAAATTTAGCGGAAACGTTTCCCGCTAAGCTTTGTGGGAGATTTTCCCACCAAATTTAGCGGAAAAACTTTCCGCCTTATTTAGCGGAACTTTTTCCCACAAAATTTAGCGGAAAATTTTCCCGACAGATTTGGCGAGAAAGTTTCAATGAAAAACCGTGACGTCGTGTGACGTCACATGACACGTGACGCAACCGAAAATACCACGCACAGACCCTTGTACTGCTTGGGAACGAGGACGGGTTTAATAAGAAGGCTTTGCGAAGGCAGCCCGATAACGCCATCGCTTTATCGGGCCCCTTACCAGGCCTCTTAGGGCCGGGTGCACCAACACAGCTTAGCGCAAATCGGAGTTTAGACGGGAACCAAACCTGAGTTTTGGTTTCGTTTTGTTTCACCAAAATCGCTTATCGCTAAACCTAGCACCAAACCACGCCTATCTTGAGCGCTCAACATTGAACGCTTTGCTTTTGGCTGTTTTTGAATCCCGGATTTAAAACATGGCGACTGGTTTGTGGTAGTGGACGTGGTGGCAAAAGTAGTTTGTAAAAACTGTTTTAGGCTACAACAGCGTGAGAGTCGTCGCCACAGAAGGACCTCCGATTGTGAAGAAATGCAAAATATTGTCGTGTAAAGTGTTTATCGACCCCTGTTTTAAGTTGGCTCCCCACTCTGAGTGCTTGTCAGCCCTAACCGGGGAAGGTACGCAGCTGTGGGGCTCACGTATGTCTTCCCGTTTTTGTTGTTTTTTTTCGCAACGGGTTTTTTTTCTAGTTATTCGCGCACATCTGTAACGTATTGCTATTTACAACCTTGTTTATTTTTACTTTGAGCGCATATTCTTTCTTTACGAACAGCGCGTTGAATAGCGGCAGTGCATAATCTCGGCGATCAGCTGATTGTCGACACGTCTGCCGTTCGCATCAGATTGTGGTGAACGACTCATTTGGATAACAAAGCATCGAAAATTCTATTTCTTTCGTTTTAAGAGCTTTGGGACAATCTTCCGTGAAGTTTCCTTGTCTCGCGAGTAAAATCTTAGCTTCGGAAAACTGTGTCGTTCCACAATCGTAGCTTTTCTGCTGACCGCGCCTTGTAGAGGCGACGAGAAGTCATAACGACTACGATGCGAAATTTGTTCAGCCCTTTATTGGGGCAAGTTGCGGCGGGTGGTGTGAAGAGACGACCGTTCTCGTCGGCACAATGTGATGAATTAGTGAGAGTTTTCGTACTTCGAAGATCGCCGCCGTCTTTTTGTTCAACTAGGTGGGCACGCAGTGTACTGTGCCACAGCATATAGGCCATGCCCCTCAAGGTACACAAGTTACCACATGTTGTGCAGAGTCGTAGAAGCTAATAATCGTTAGGTTATCATATAGGCGCTTCGATATATTTCATATCGTTTTAAGAAATATATAGAATGTTTAATTTTATTTTTAGGGCGTGCTTTGTTGCTATTCACATGTGTTGTGTGGTGAACTAGGCATCATAAAAACACATAGTACTTTAGTTTTTTGGCGGCACTTCACATTTTACTACAAATATGTATGGTTAAATTATTCTTAACAAACAAATTGACCCAAGGACTAGAGTCATGCCTTGCCTATCCAAATATTTGTTCATGAAATTTTTTGACGAAATATTTCAGGTACTAACAAAAACATGAAATGCTTATGAAGGCTGATTTGGGAATCAGAATGATTTATTTTGAAAAATAATGTAGGTGATGAATAAACTAAGCTTAATATGATGATCCCAGTGTTGGCCTCAATGATTGATATCTCAGAGAGAACAGGTGAAATAATAGAATATAAACTATGTACAATGGCAAGGTCTAACGTACAGCTTGTATTTATTCACTAAAAGACAGAACTAACAAATGCTTAGAAAGAAACCCTCAACACCCAGGCACAGAAATTAGAATATCATAATAAAACCAGAGTAATGAAACGCAAGATTGCCATTAAAAAAAGGTGGAACTTTCCAATATGGGGCAACTTTACATAACAATGCTGACTATTTAAAACAAGTGAGAAACCAGAGTCATCGTACACTCTTAATCTGCACTCTTAGTCCGGTAACGGCTAATGAAACGGCTACAGCCTATTTAGGCGTGACATACGGTGGATTTTGGCATGACAAGAGCATGAACCTGAAAGTAGCCATGACAGTCCAGCGTTTCCACGTCATCCTAGACCACTTAGGCGTTACAGCATCATTTATAGCCGTGACATTAAGAGCTCCTCACATCATTGGCGTTACAAGCTGTTTGTCACGCTGATAATGTAACGCCGATAGAACGAGTAACGGCTAAATTCAGAGCGCAAAAATAATAAACATACAATTTCAAAGTACGGGTCTCGCCGGAGGCAGCGTGCGTTGGCAGTGCTACGAGTAAAACAAACCGACAAAGCGCCGGTCCCGGGGCCCGGGCACGGTTGACCTTGAAGGATCTGGCGCGAGAATAATCGGTTTAACGACGGCTAACATGACGGAACGTGTTAAGAGGGACCTCTCCATTATACTTTTTCAGGGGGAAGGAGGGGACGGGAGAGTCGGCGACTCGGCGACTTTCGGGCTAACCCACGGCTTCTTTTTTCGTCACGAGAAGGCGCGCAACGGAGTGTCGGACTCGGATTCGGTGCCTCGCCATTGTCTTTGTCTCCGAACTTACGGACCGGAAGGAAGAGTTGCGCTGCGATGTTCACGTCCGCAGACATTCGTGGCGTAGTGCGCGGCCATTGTGACATGAAGGTTGCGACTGTTAGGAGTTCATGAGAGAAACAGGTGGCCCCAGTGGAAGGGGAACGTTGCATCTCCGTTCGGCTGGTGCTTATACTGTGGTCACGCGCCTGCAAGCCACGGGCGTCTTAAGTTTTTAGGTGAGCGTTTGGCTGTTTTTAAAATTTATAGATTGTGCTTAAACCCGCCGAAAACTTTGAACCTTGCTGGATTAATTTGAGGCTCCGCAACATCCGCTCAGAAACTCCACCTTCTTCAGAAATAGAACGCCGTTTCATGTTTGCATTCTGTTCACACTTAAAGACAAAGGCTTAAGCTTCTCATAAATATAAAGAAAGAAAACTGCCGTCATGTACCCCACTGCAGTGGCGTCACAAGGGGGGCGGGGGGGGGGGTGGACCGCCCCGGGTGCAGCGCTCAGGGGGGTGTCGCGGCGGGCCACGAGAGCGGGGCGGGGGGGGGGGGTTGTCGCGGCGGGCTATGCGAGAGCGGGGGGGGGGGGGCGCGGTCGGCTACGCACGGGGGGGGGGGGGGGGGTGTCGCGGCAGGCTACCGCCCCGGAGTGCCGCTGACCATCATGACGCCACTGTACCCCACTGTCACCACTAATCATGAGAATCGAAACTTTTTTTTTAGACGTCCGCAATAAACTGTTGAAACTCAGTTATTCTCGTTTTCGACTCTTGTTCGTTTATTTCGAGTTGACATACGATTGTTGCATATAGTTTCTCATTCGTGCTCCAACCACCATAAAAGAAAAAGCATGCAAGAGACGCGATGTATTTTACTCAAGAGCGCAAATACGTGGGTTCACACAGTTGTTTACTGCGTTTGACTGCGTTGCGAAAGTGAAAACAGGATATTCCTGCTGCATATCGCGTGCCAGATGATACCGAATTGACTTCACGCTTCATCGAAGCAAGATGTGCCGGTGACTCGCTTTCGGTTCTCGCAACGCAGTCAAACGCACTCAAACGCAAGTGTCTGAACCGGCCTTAGTCATTGTCCCTTGCAGTTCGCATTTCGGGTTCAGCGTTTACCGACATTAGCATTTTTGAACAGATTAGACATCGAATGCCGCCGTCTTGCTTTTTAGAAGAGGTATATACGCACAACGGTATTTTTGATTGTAACACCAATTTTCATTGCACCCAATTGGCTATTAGCCGTTGCGAGGGGTCACATTTTTTACGTCAGTTTAAGCCTCAAAGTGCCAGCCGCCTTTAACGCCTAAACGGCGTCACAAAAGTCACGTCAATATTGGCGTGACTTTTGTAATGCAGATATCTGCGTGACATGTAACGCCGCGAGTAGCCGTTAAAAAAGTGGCACCTTTTCACGCCAAAATAGCCGTTACCGAACTAAAATTGTGACGCCTACACGGCGCCACAGAAGTCACGTCAATATTGCCTTGACTTTTGTAACGCCAATATCGGCGTGACATGTAACGCCGCGAGTAGCCGTTAAAAAAGAGGCACTTTTTCACGCCGAAATAGCCGTTACCGGACTAAGAGTGTGGGGCCAACTAGGGAGCCATCTATAGCCGTGACAAATGAGATCCAAATTATCACGGCAAATTGCGGGGCCACCTAAAATTGCCAGCCCGTTTGCCGTCCCTTTTTAGGTGGTCCCAAGATTTGCCGTGACAAGTTGGATCTTGCCGGCCCGTTTTTTAGCTGGCTCGTTTTCTAGCTGGTCTGTGTACTAGGTGGCCCGTTTTCTAGCTGGCCTGTTTTCTAGCTGGCCTGTTTTCTATGTGGCCTGTTTTCTGCTGGCTGTAAAAATGTGCCGTCGTCCACTCCCCCGCAGAGTATCTCGGAGGGTCCAGGACTGTGATGCACGAAGAAAGCCAGGCAAATGAGAAGTACAGGAAAATTTCACCGTAAAAATGAAGCTGTGACGTGGCACTGAGCCTGACGTCTTCTTGTAAGACGTCATGCACATAGTCACGTCGCAACTTTATTTTTGAGTCGCAAAATGTATTGGAAAATTATTACCAAGCTCAATTTGTATACTTTAGCTATTCAATTCCCGAGTGCTCTGGGGGAAAGCAAATATACAGGAATTGTTTCAAGGGCAAGGCTGATTGTTTCTACACATTTAAAAGAACAGTGGGTCCGCAGGTAAAAAATCAATTTATTTGTTTAAATTAGATGCAGAGCTGAAGATACAGGTGGTGCTTTGTTGTAATAAATACCACATTCAAACAATAAAAAAGAAAAGTATATGAAAACTTGTGTCACTTGCTGAAATATTGGTGGAAGCATGGCCGCTGCTTTCAGTTGACACACTTGGTGAACTAGGACCCGCCGCAGTTGCAGGTGCGCTCTCCGAGCCAACTATGTTGCAGTCTGCCGGAGCTTCGTGCCACAAGACGGGTGTCCGCGGCACGTCCGAAGGCCATTTGCCTCTGTCATCAAGGCATGATGCCGCTGCGATTAAGAATTTTCAGCATTTCATTATAAGTTAATAGGGAAGAGAGAACATGTCTTTTATCTTAATTACGTTCTAAAATTTAGCAAACAGCTGGTTTTTTAGAAAGTAGCTTGCTGGATGTTAGAGTATATACAAATGTTGAGTCATCGGCCACAAACATTGCCGCTAACAGAACGTTTATTCGTGAGCTGTGCGGAAAACAAAATAAGCGAAAACAAATTCGCCAATTAGATAACCGCATTTGCTCTCGGCGGCCATACTTATGTTTAGTTACTGGACATTAAAAAGCAGTCTGACGTCATATGAATAGAGCTTTGGTGGCACTTTGCAGAGTGGGAACAAACCAGTAAATTTCGACGCCACCAGGAAGGGGAGCTGAGGCTGTCCACTGGCCAGGATCTACAGGTTCATGGTTATATCATACAGGCTGCGTCATCAAACACCGACTAAATCGTTTGCTCAAAAACTACACGTCGCACATAAACAGCTATTTTTGTTTAATATAAAAATTCATAACATTTGACGTTTGAATAATTATGGTGTCAAAGATTTTAAATAATGAACTTGCTGTAATTACTAAATTTCAAAGTATGGTCACGTCAGAGTAAACACCTTGCTAAACTGCGTCAAATATTGTAAAATAAATAGTTCGACTTTCTTTAAAAATATTAATACAATACAATTCCTAAATTCAGTTAGCCTAATAAAAGCTTATTCTTAGAGTGTCACCAAACGTTATACTGCATTACTTAAGATGTAGGGAAATGGAAAGGAGTCAGGCATGTTACATCCGATATGTTGGAAAAGGTTAGTTTCCGCCTTAGACGTTTCAATTTCTAATAACATGAGGACAAAAATGTGTGCAACTTGCGGTTCGCGCAGTTGCACCACCACAAATCTTTCTTTTTTAATAAATAATCCAAATTCGACCCCAACTTTGTGCCTGAAATAAGATCTAACATGTATACTTCGTTACATCATGAGCACAAACTTATAAAAAATTGGTAAGATTTTTTCATAAGATGGGGGACAGCGTCAGCTGGAAAGAAGCCATCCGAGACACAGACACCCGAGTATATTCTCTTTGCTCGGGCATGCGTAGAACGCCTGCCTGTCTTTGTCGCTTCCGAGCGCGTACCGATTAAAGCTCAACATGCTTTAAAGCAATCAGTGTGGCACCCCTTCACTGCGGACAGCGGTACGTCGTAGGCTGCGACGCGGTGGGCGGAGACTGTCCTCACATGTCACGCTTTGACGTCTAGCGCAGGGCCGCGAGTCTCCCCTGAAGGCTCATTCACACAGAAATAACGTTTCGGCCAACGTCGACGGTCGCGTGAGCAAAGAAGGCTGCACGCACAAGGGCAAACTTAGTGTATTCTAGATGTTACATTCATCATCAATTTTAGTATAAATGTTCCTTGTGTGGCCGTCCTCCTTTGCTCAACGTGATCGTGGACGCCGGCCGAGACGCACGACTATATACCTCGGACGGCTAGCTGATGAGTGCGCCGTATACGCCATGCTCTATCGGCGGACACTTCGGCAAGAAAAAAGCACCCCCTATAAACTATTTACACCTTGTCGCTGGAAAATGCTGGTGGCCACCGTTGAGGAATAAACGGCTAGCTTTATCTGCCTCAGTTTACCATAGACAAACCACAAGGGCTGCGACTGTGACCCGAGAACTTTAAAAATTGTCACCCTCCACGAGTGCTTGTGCTTATCCAAGCCGACATCAGACGCGAAGAGTCCGCGCTTGTATCCGTTGTTGTAAGTCCATGCCAAGGTGAAATGAAGTAAACCTGTTTTCCGCTTTCCACCGGCGACGCCAGCCGGTATCCGAATAATATGAAAAGAGGTGATTTCAAACGTGCTTCTTAGAATACAAAAAATTTTGGTGTATAGATACCTGTATCATCCAGGAGAGGGTCCAAGAAGTCCTCTGTTAACGAGAACAAAAGTTACTAGTTAGGAACTCTTTCAACACTTGACTCTATTCCGTTATTAGCCAGTGAGCTACATAATTACCCAGTCGGTTATGCTGAAGAGGACTGTGCCCGCAGTAATAGCACCAGCCACGTTGGCCCAGAAGTGGTGATCGTGCTGGTCGTGCCGCCAGATCAGCAGACCATGTGAAGCCATCGAATTCACATGTTCCGTCATGGTTACACCACCCGCCTTTGATATCCTTCGACGTGAGCATCCTGATGAACTAACTCACTGTCCCGCGGCTTCGGCGCACACTCTACATAGGCTTCCATCACCATGATAAGAAAACAAACGTCACCCGCAGATGCGTCCGATTAGATTCGTACTTCGTACTTTCAAAATTCGTCGTCCTGGCACAACGAGAAGAGAAATGCGCTGGCTGCGCCCGCGGGGCACGCTGGGTGGCCGCAACTGCCACCATCTTGCGGAAAGCAGTCGTTTTTTCCACTATTACGTGCATAGCCGGCCCGTTTTTGCCGGCCCTGCACAAACGGGACGCCAAAAAGTACAGGGCCGCCTACGGAGCTACCTATATAGCCATTCCCACCATCAAAGAGGGAGGGGGCAAACAGCAGCCGTGACGTTGTACACGGCAATTTTGACAGGGCCGGATCAGTTCGCGGCTAAGTCCTGAAAACGTTGAACGTCACGGCTATAGCCGTGATGTTTGCCGGCCCCAGATTAAATGTGTACAGCTGACTTTTTTAAGTAATTCAAATTTTACTATCCTCCATTTTATGGGCTAACTGAACCATAATGATAGATGTATTCAACGGAAGATCAGAAGGTCAAGTTAGAAGGTTGCATGTAAAGACCCCAAGTTAGCAGTCATGCTGCACATGGAAAGTTTTCCCTCTACAGTGGAGACACAAAGCGTGTAATTTTATATTATGTGATGGCACTGGCGAAGAATGACGTGTCTTGCAGTGCTCCGCTGAAAGATGTGTGTGGTTCGTGTGCAGCGCGCTTCTACTTGAAGCAACAATAGCTTGTTTCTACAGCCGGCTGCGGACGTAAATTCCAATGTAACTGCCTCAACGTCGGCCTCGATGAGTACAACGCGTACATGGAAATGGGAACAAGCACGCCCAAATGTTCTGGCTGCACTCGGCGACATAGCCTATCTCCGAAAGTCACTGGTGCTAAAGCCTCGACCGCCAATGACGATTTCATCGACCCGGAGTTGAGTCAGCCGCAGCGCCAGAAAGCCCGTTCATTCACGCGGGCATTGTGCAACTCATCGAAAACTTGACGAACAAGCTGGAAATTCTGACGGCGGAATTCAAGTGCCTCAGAGTGGAAAACCGAGGCCTTCGCTCCGAGGTACTGCAGCTCCGCAAGACCGTCCTGGACAGAATCCCACTCGTATCGCCGTCGCAGCCGTGTTATGCAAGTATCGCCGCAGGGACCCCGGCTACAAACACACCTGGGCTTCACGCCCCTCCTGCGTCAACGCGGCTCCCGCTGCTTGTGCAGCTTCGACCCTCGTCGACGGTTGCTCATAAGAACCAGCCCGGCCGTTCGTCATCAAGTCCGGACACAGTGAGCGCTGACGAAAATGATTTCCCGCCGCTGAGTTCTGGATTACGCGGTGACAACGGCCCGAATTCGGCGAGCAGGAGGGACGACGGTTTCATTCCAGTCAAGCGCCGGCAACGAGCCAAGCCATCGTCTGGCACTGCTAAACCGAACAAGGTGAATGCTGTTTCTCCGACCGTACGCCGCTTCGCTTTGCTTGTGCCTAGGCTCGACCCGAAAACATGTGCGTCGGACATTGCGGACCTCGTTCAAGCTTTCCTGGAAGGAAGGACAGTTGTCTGTTCGAATATGATAATTGGAGTTCCTTCTTACTCGTCATTCCACTTGGCTTGTGATGATGCAGCGTTTGCAGTGCTTAACGTACCTGAGGTTTGGCCGGAGCGCAGTATTTTTCACCAGTTTTTCAGTCGCCTTGATAGTACACGTGTTCAAAACGAGGAAACAATAACACCCGAAAATGGCAGCAATGCTTAGTGTCTTCTACCAAAACGTGAGGGGCTTACGTACGGAGGCCGACGACTTTATGCCGAACCTAGCTACAACTAAGTATGATGTTGTTTGCCTCACGGAAAAATGGCTCTGTGATGGGATACCGGACTCGCACTACTTTACACCTAGCTGCAAGGTGTATCGCCGGGACAGAGATTGCCAGACCACTGGACAAACGTATGGCGGTGGCGTTTTAATTGCCTGTGAGTCATCTCTTTCTTCGCACCGTCGCCCCGACCTGGAATTATAATCCGAGTGTGTTTGGCTAGAGATAAAGGCAGGCGATGGCTTCAACTACCTAGTCGGTAACTATTATTTTCCGCCACTTTATGACCAAGTCCTTTTTGTAGAACATTTTGATAAGATTAGTGAACAAATAGATTTTGCGAAGTACAGAATAGAGGTTTATGGTGATTTTTATCTTCCTGGAGTAAATTGGTCGCTTAGATCTGTTAATGGCAAGAACCTTATTACGACAAATAAGACATTCTGTTTATTTTCGTTCACGGACTACTGTGGCCTCGATCAACTGAACACAATTGAGAATAGTGCTGGAAATGTACTTGACCTCGTTCTATCCAACATCTCAGTTGAAAATATGACCCCTGTTATAAACCCCTTAGTGCAAATAGATGTGTTTCACCCACCGTTCGTAGTTGTATTCCGTCTTCCACATAAGAAGCCAGTATCTCGTGGTCACTCAACCAATCGTTACGCCAAGGGTGATTATTTGAGCATGTAAAACTACTTCCAAAACTTTGACTGGTGCGCGGTTCTTGCCATCACTAATACTGAGTTAGCGTCCGAGACTTTTAGAGCGCAGCTCTTAGGCGCCCGTTTCCGGCTTGAGCGGCGTCGCCGTCGGCGTAACCGCAAGGTCACGTGACCCCCAAGGTCACGTGACCCCAAGGTCATGTGACACCCCAGAGCACGTGGCCCCCTGAGGTCACCTGACTCCCCCGAGGTCACGTGATCCCCCCAAGGTCACGTGACTTCCCTGAGGTCACGTGACTCCCGAGGTCACGTGACCCCCTGTTCATGTGACCCCCCCAAACGACATTGAAGATTGAAGGAAGAAGGAGGAGGAGGAGGAGGGGTATACCCTCCCCTGAGTACCCTTCCCTCTTCCTCCTCAAGAGCTTCGCTCCAATTCGGCGTTACAGGAAGTTGTAAACGGGTTTCACTTTTTTCTTCCATTGTTAAAGACGCTATTGATATGTTTGTGCCACAGCGCATTTCCAAGCCTTCAGTCTAGCCTGATTTGTTTTCTAAGGATTTGAAAACCTATTTACGTAAAAAAGAACATTTTCATAGACTTTTTAAACGAATTGGATCAGATTTATTTTACGCCCAGTTTAGCATATATCGGGCTCTAACTAAAAAGTTGTACTCTAGAGATAAGCACTTGTGCCTTAATCAAGTAGAGCGCAGCTTGAACCGGTGCCCAAAAGAGTTTTGGCGGTTCGCAAAACAGCACGCACGTGATACCAACCAGGGATTTGCCTACGCAACCACTCAGATAACGACAGCTATGTTTCCTCCATTAATGAGGTTGCAAATGTTTTTGCGGATTACTTTAGCAACTGCTGCTGTACCGGGCAACATGTTGTCCGGTCTATGGATATCAAGATTGAGTGCCATGACTTATTGTTTTGTATTAGAGTAGACCTGCAAGAAATCACTGAAGCCATAAAAAATCTAAAAACAAAGTTATCTTCAGGGGCCTACTCTATTTCATCTTTTATTATCAAGGGGTGTGGTGAACTGCTCATACCCATCTTAGGGCACATTTTTAACCTTTCTCTTAGTTCTCGAGTTTTTCCATCGTTATTGAGATCTGCGGTTGTTATACCAATTTTTAAAAGTGGTGATCGATCTATTTCTAGTAACTATCGGCCCATATCTTTATTGTCGGGGTTTTCCAAAGTGGTCGAGCGCGTTACACAAAAATGAATTTTTTTTACTTCCACCGGAAATTTAATGCTTGCCAGCATGGTTTTCTGAATGGACGGTCGGTTGAAACTAAGTCCTTATTTTTGAACTATTCTGTCCCTGTTGTTATGAACAGAAGGCAAATTTATTTTATATTTTTTGATATGTCAAAATTAGTTGATAAAGTGAACCACGAGTTGTTATTACGTTAGTTGTCTTTATAAGTTGTTGCACACAGGTGTGTAAAGGGTTCCAAAGTTGCCTATTATGTCGTCCCAACTGCGTTCGCATAGATAACAGTCGCCCAAAAACTTTCTTTTCCAATTCCGGTTTTTTCCAAGGGTCTATTCTTGGTCCCCTTTTGTTTCTCATTTTTTGTTAACGATTTATCGTCGAATGTGAAAAATGCTGAGGTGTTGTTGCTTGCAGATGACATTAAGATTTTTATGAATGTTCATACTCTCGCTGACTGCGATACTTTACAGCATGATGTGTCGCGAATAGCTCAGTGGTGCAAATTGAATGACTTGTCACTGAACCCTCTAAAACAAAGGTATTAGCTTTGTGCAAACGTTATAATGTAATACATATTAGTTATTTATTAGAAGGGATTCCTATCGAACGTGTATCTTCTGTAACAGACCTTGGCGTGTGTATAGATAGTGCATTGACGTTTATTCCACGCGTGTCATATATCGTTGGCAGAGCAACTAAGATGCTGGGACTGATATCTCGCATTACGCAGCAGTTTAAAAACCCAGCATCTATTATTCGTTTATTTTGCTCCCTAGTAAGATCACGGCTTGAATTCGTATCTGTAGCATGGAACTCAATATCTGGAATGCAGTCAGCGAAAATTGAAACTGTGCAAAAGTATTTCGTACGTATTGTTTAGGACCACTGTTTTCAACGCCGCTTTTATTATGATTATTACTTCCTCGTTGATAAGATTTCTCTGAGCACATTGTCCGAAAGAAGGGCCGAGCGTGACTTAATTTCTCTACGTAAGGTTGTAAATGGGATGAGAAATGGCGATATGCTTTTATTCAGAATTAACATTCATGTCCCTTCTCGGTTAACTAGGAACCATACTGCTTTTTACGTCAATACCATGTGTAGATCCTCGCCCCTGTCACGTATACAATCGTTATATAATCGCCTTAATGATACAAATATTGATATATTCAGTGATATATCGGTTTTTCGCAAGAAATCGGAAGTGCTTCCAACACACCTTTGACCTCTGCTTTACTTTGCTTTTATTGTGTTACTATGTTTCTTTTCGATTTTATCATTGACTTGTGAGCCAAAGTGATGACCTCCGGGTTGTTTTTTGGCGCATAAAAATAAAGATTATTATTATTTTTTTATTAATATTATTTTTTTGTTTTTTTATCCACCAGTGTACCAGCACCAATACCTCAGGGTTGTTCCTGGTCACTGTATCATAAAGATTGATTGATTGATTGATTGATTGATTGATTGACTTATTATTATAATTGACTGACTCATCACTCTCTGAAGACCAAACAACCCATTTGATTTTGACTTTCATGATCATAATAAAGTCAAAATAGATACGTTTTAACCTATGCAAAGATATATATAATATATGTACTGGACTGTGCGACTACAAGAAGTGTCTTTGTGTAAATGCTATATGTATTCTGTTACTAAAATTCGCTCATGAAGTGAAGTAAAAAAGAAATAAGTACGGTTGGAGCCAAAATGCTGATTCTAGGAAGTATCCATGTCGTACGAGGGTGAATAGAAACGTTTTCACACATCGGTTATCTTACACCTTCTGTCTTTCGGCACTTTTCGTACAAGGTTGCTGTCTCTCCAGTCACTGCTGTGCATGCTTGAATATGCTAAGTCAGTTGAGTTGTGACTGAGGTGCGAGAAAGAATGGCTGTCCCATGGCGTAATTTGTACAGCTGGAGGGGTCAATGTTTTCGCGATCTCGAAAAATGTCTAATGCCTATATATATTTTTTAAAAACCGTGCACAGTATTATGGAAATGTTTTGTCGCAAAGAAATGTGTTTGAGTGGATACAGAAGTCCTATGAAGGAGGCACAAGTGTCAGCCATAAAGGAGCCGATGCCCATCCGTGTCGACGACAGTGTTTGAATTGTAATGTATATTTCGTCGTTCACGATGCGAGCCTCGACGGACATTACGCCGCTGCTTACGCAAATGTCGAGGTAAATATTACCGTTCTCATGTCGTCACGGCAGTCAGTTGTGATATTAACTGGCCTATTTGACACTCAAGCAGCCTTGAAAGAGCTGTTTTGAATGTCAGTTCACATGTCATCAGTGTAGGCAAAGCAACGACGTAGCAATCGCGACTCACGAGCAGACTGGCTGACCGCACTCGCTCTTCTGAAATTTGAACTCGGGACTCTCGAGCACCATCGACCTGCTGAAAATGCAGTACACTGTCTTGTCGTTGAGAATGTTTTCCTTTAGCCTGCGAACGCCTGCGAAGCCGTTCCAGTGCTCGGCACAACCGCCCACACAGCATCGCAGCCTTACTGGCACCTGGTGGCATTCTGCGAGCACCGGCGGATTATTGTCACGACTTGAATGGAATTATTTTCTTAACCTACTCGACGATGAACCGCCGGAGCTCACAAACGGAAAGTTGCGATCCAGCGCGAACAAATGTTGAATGGCACTGCGTAGGGTACCCCGAGCGCTAAAACGGCTTCGCAGACGTTCTAAGGGAAAAGTATTTGCGACGACAAAGCAGCGTCTTGCCTCTTCAGCAAGCTAACGGTGCTCGAGAGTTCAACGCTCACATTTCAGCACAGCGAGCGCGGTCGGGGCCAGATCGAGGAGCAGTCGGCTCTCGCGTCGCGATTGACGCCGTTGGTCTTCGTGCACTAATGACATGTGCACTGCCATTAGAAACAGCACTCTCGAAACTGCATTCAGGTGAATTAGCCGAGGTTCAAGCGCGATAGAGTGTCGTGACAACAGTAGCATTTATCTGTGCAGCGGCGTAAGCAGGGGCGTAATGTCCGTTGACGCCTGCCTTAAGCACGACGAAATATACCAAAAAACATGAAATATAAAAATACTGCATGCGGAAAGAAATACGTATACTTACAATCAAAAATGATACTCTGGAATAAACAAAAAGTAATAAAGCTAAAACATTCAAGATTGAGAAGCCGACAACGCCGAGGTAAGGCGATACGAAGGGAGAGCAACCACAAGACAACGTCGTGCGAACAACTCCCCGGCGTGGGCTAGGGAATTTGGGCAAGGCCCGTTCACACTCTTGCAACCGAGTACGACCGAGAGAGACCAGACCGGTTTTAAGCCTCTTGCGACGTCTTGGGACATGGTGCGCTGCTGTGGAACTGGTCCTAAGACGTCGCAAGAGGATTAAAAACAGGTCTTGGTCTCTCTCGGTCGTACTCGGATGCAAGAGTGTGAACGAGCCTTTAGACTGCAATAGGTCTATAGCAGGGGTGGCCAAGCTTCGGCTCGCGAGCCGCATGCGGCTCTTTGTATGTTAAAGTGCGGCTCGTGTCGTTCTATCGGTTTACATTGCTTGGTGTGCCCCGTTTTACCGATACCCAGAAAATGGACTGTCAATAAAGACGAAATATGCGGAAAGATAGGAGCTGACGATGATGATCGTGCGGGATGGTGCCCTGCGCAAATGAAGACAACGGGAAGCGAGGCCAGGGGAGAGGCTGTGGGCATGGAAAGAAGCTTACTAGAAAAAGGTCCATTAGGCTCACGACGTCTCTATCGGCATTCCTGTCGATTATGCACGTTGTCGAAAGCTTTCAGTAGGTCACGTAACTGTCTTGGTCGGTAGAAAAGCTGTCATTTCGGTTGATCGGGGCCGGGTTCTGATGTTCTACGCGGAAATTGGCAGCGCAGCGACTAGCTTCGGCATCCCGATGTGTATTGCTCGACATACCGTTGCGCGACCAGTTTTCTCTTACTCCGGGCAGAGAAAGGACGTTTCGTAGACCGTACGACTCTCCATAATTAGCGGGCGCGTTTGCCGTCACGTTGAGCACAGACTGAGCTGGCGGACATGCACAAGACCAGAAATACGCAGCGTATGCGGTATACGAAAAGTCCCTATTGAAACTAGACATCGCGGTCCTTCGTTTGACGCTGTTGCAAGGCGGAGCACAATAATTCCTATTTTGACGCGCTCGCTTTTTTGTTAAAACGGCTTCAGGCATAAAAGCCCACAGTCCCTGCCACCGTTTCCGCCCCACCGCTGCCGCTGCCGTCCCCGCCCCTCTGGTTCTCCGTTTTTCCGCGAGAGGGCGAACGCCGGGCTGGAGTTGCGAGTAGTGTTACAGGTTAAAGGAAGTTTTTGAAGGAAAGGAAAGCTGAGGAGGAGAAAGAAGACGGAACGCTGGAGAGGGCATGGGTGTTCCCCCTCTCCACTCCAGCAGTTCGTTTGCTTTCTCCTTCCCAGCACTCCTTTCCCTCGAAAACTTTTCTCAAACTGTAACTGACTATTAGCCCCGAGTGCGAACACAAGCGTCGCTGCGGTCGCCGCGCCCTGATTGGGTGAAGTATACCGTGGCGTCAGGGGAAGGATTCCGCTCCGCGATCACGCATCCCGCTCGTTTCCCTGCCCCTGTTTTCTGGTTTGGCCGTTGCGTGCCGCAAGCACTTCGAGGAGCGGGACCTCGTTTACCCGGTGTACAAGACGCTGGGTATAGGCCGATAAAGACCTGCTTCCGTAACATTTCTAAGCGTGCTTGTTAGTTTTACCTTTATAATTGGGTTACAAATCCCGAAAGCTATCGGCGAAGGCAATTCCGCCGATGAACCTCCCTGTCGGTCCACACGGCACAAGGCAATCGTGCGAGGGGTCGGTGAAGCGGCGGCGTAGGTGGTTCAGACGCTGGAATTATCCTTCATGCATGTTTATGAGTTAAGAGAATATTTCACCCAGCTTTGCAGACATTTCAAATGGCATTTATATAAAAGGCCTTTGGGCGGTCGGCATATTAGCTCGCGACACCGACTCTGCGCGTGCCACTCTGCGTGCGCTGGTTCGCAGATGTTTTAGAGGTCCATGGGTCTGAAGACCTTTGAAGTGCTCCTGGAACAGGGTTGTTTTACATAAATGTAGTGTCTTCTTGAATTAATGATATAGTTCGTACACGTATGCAGGCATGTTTTATTTTTTAGAAGATGCACAATTACTGGAAATTAGTTTGAATGGTCGCAGGAAAAACGGTCGAAATGCCCCAGACGCCTGTATGAGATTATTGAACTGCCAAAATATGCACAGCTAGTACCGTAATTTTGAATGTTTATACTTTTCCCTTACATTATTTCTTTATTCCAGCCTTGTGTATTCGGAAAATGCACCGTTTGGTTTGAATTACCATTTCGAATAAAAATATATAAAAAAACTGCTGCAGGTCCCCAAACGCTTCCTCAGTCTCCAAACTCCCTACAGCTGGACTCTTTGACAATAGAGGAAAACAGGAGGAACAGCAAGCATTCGAACGGCTGTCCAGTGGTAGATGCTGCACTAGTAGCAGAAAATGTGGAACCTGGGAAGGGTGACAGCTTTCGTGAGAAAAGCTTCTGGTATTTTAGTTTCAGGACAATTTGATTCAGCTAAAATCTCAATTTTAGAGTTTAGAGCCTAAGGAAATAATAACGGGCTAGACACCTTCGCTGGTGTTTGTTGTACATTACTTGAGGGATGATATAAACAAGTCCACAGATACCACCAGTGGAGTCCATTGAAATACTATCAGAATCCAGCAAAGGTCGAAAGCGAGCAATGTATGTAAATAAATGTTCCTTCTTTCTTTACTTCGCCCCTGTACTTGGGCTGTCTCACTTGGGATTCTCTCTCCATGGCCCAGACTCTATTTAACATGTTGCTCGAGCAGCATGCAGCTTTTCTGCTTCGGCGTTTTTGTTTAAAAAAAGAGGTACAGAAAACAAAACAAACAAAGTAGTCTACATAACCTGCCAATTCATTCAGACCATCAGCAGCATTGATTGTGTGAGATGTAAATCTATAGTGATACTCCTGCAATTGTGGCCATACTTCTCCATTTTCCTATACCAGCTGCGATTCATGCGTTGCCTGCCCTGTCGACCATGCCTGAAATGTTGGCTGAAGTTTCGCCTGCAGATATAGGCCATACCTCAATAAAGTCCCATATGAAAATTTCCACTTCCCAAGAAAAACGCCCACAAAAATAATTGAATAGTAATGAGCGCGCCGACAGCTAACGCCGTCACAGCCTCCACAGGGTCACAGGGCGAGTCGGGGGAAAATTCTGTCCTCGCCGTGACGTCACCCCGGTTCGCTCTAAGGGGGCGCCACGCAAACGTCTCGGGGCTATATGCGCTAGGGGCCCTCGATTTCACTGTAGTCGCCAATAGACGTGTTGCGCTGAAAGTTGACTTATTGGGGACTGAAACCTAACGCCAGATAAAACCATCAAAGAGGCTCATCAGGCACCGGATAGCGCTTGGTGCTACAGTGGTATGTCACTGCTATCTCATCGACCCCCGAAGCATGAAAAAAGCGCTTTTCGTAGGCTACGGAAACCGAGAAACGACAGACTGTAGGAACCTGCGTGGTCAAATGCTATGTTTAGTATATTAAAAGCACACGCATTAGCGCATTTGGTATTACTGTTGAGAAATATTTTTGCAGCTCCTTTTTTGTGCTGGGCGAGTGGAATTCAGCCCTTTCCGACTGACCCGTCCTTTTTTTCCCAATCTAACCCACGCGTTTTCCCCCTTTTTCGCTTATTATCGTTGTTTACTGGATGAGTTGGCCCAGAAAGAACTGCGCAGTAACAGGTTTAGAGCGGCACATATATGGACGAAGGGAACTGGCATGTCTACGCCGCGTATAATGCGCTCCTTTATCGCGGCTCGCGTGATACGAGACAGCCGATAGAAAAAATGCGGCGGAGCAGGGATGACAAAGTGCTCGCGGCCTCTCTCCCACGCCGCCGCTGTGAAAACGAAAACGCACAAATGGAAAAGACATAGGGGCTAGGGAGTGGATGCATCGGGGGCGGCCATTTGACTTGTTACTATTCAGTCTTCAGAGCGGCACCCGAATGGCGGCCCGGCGGCCGAAATCTTTGGTGTCAGATATAGACACCTGTTAGAAATGAATAACGCGGATTTCCTGCCGCTCGGCTTTTGTCTGAGCGGTTATCGATATGAGACTTCCTTTCTTTTCCTAGCTTCGCAGCAGCTTCGAATATCAGGTCAGAAGTAGCGTGGGCAGCAGTGCTTTAAAAACGTACGAGCGTATACAAATCCGACGTACTAAAAGCGTATACAGTCATAAAGCGTTCACGAGGAGCGCCTAAAATAGGGGTTTCAGCTTTCGGAAACTTATACGTTTCGCCTTTTGTTTTGTCTTTGAGTATACCTGTGGCGTGTGCGTTGGCGTGTGCGTTTATATATATATATATATATATATATATATATATATATATATATATATATATATATATATATATATATATATATATATATATATATAATGTATACTCTCGGCGTATTAATGTCTGTTTGGACACGTGCAGCTAATGTAGGTAGGCCATCCCTCGTCAATGTTTATCGTCGTACGGTATTACCCTATTTACTCGAGTAATAGCCGGACTATTTATGAACAAGGCCCTTCTGTCTACTTTCCGCAAAGCACATATACAGCCAATCATATCCCGTTGCGAATAAATAACATTGCGAATAACTAGATCAAGAACACGAGTCTCCATACAAATGCAACCTTCACAGATGTTATCTTCGCGCGAAGACGTTATTTATGTCCTGTAAACCGCTGGAATCATGCAGTTGATCGCGGTGATTGGCAATCCGCGGGCTCCGCGCAACAGCGAATCCTTAGGGTTTCTTCATAAACAGTGCGGCTATTCCTCAAGTAAATACGTACTGGTTGTTATGTTGTTAATGTTGGAGCCGTCGTCAGTCATCTTTGTTATCCTTCGCTTCTGGATGCATATTTCAGCTTCTTTTTTTTTAAGGGTGAGTGGGAACTCTCGTAATGCGATCGACCCCGTTCGTCATATCCGCATGTTCCTGAAGGTTCACGCTCTCTTTTTTTATTCGTCCTGCCCCACGTCCGCGCATTGTTGGCGCGTATAGGAAACAATGTGCGCTATATTTGGTCCGTTCAAAGGCGAAATATTTTTTAGAGTAACCTGACATGTGGAGTGCGAAAGTGAAAGAGGCCGTCGTGGTACCACCGGAGGAAACTTAACGAGGATTTGATTTTTCCGTCACAAATTCCGTGTGTGTATACGTCGAACCAAGATACCAGAAAGCACTTCGGTTCTCCCTTTCTTAAAGCCGGCTAGCCGCTGGCAGCTCACTAGGAGGCCCACACTTCTAACGGCATGCCCCCTTTCTATGGACCTCAACATTTAAACCGATTCTACTCAACCCTACAAGAGAAACGCAGTAACAATTGCATATTTCATTACAATTACGTCACAACATCAGCTTGGTACTTGGAATGTTCTTTATACATGTGCCTGCCTTGTATGCACACGCGCTTTGGTCTGACGGCCCAGCGAGTTGATGAGACATCGGAGTATTTGTTATATTAAAGAATTTTCAAATAACTTTCCGCAATCCTGCTATGTCACTGGTTTGTCGTAGTCCGGTATGGATATTGTTTGATATGGTCTCTGAAGAGTTTTGCGGTTCTTCAAGACGGAGGATCATTAGACGTGCTGGTGTCTTAATGATGGTGGTGTGGTGTTTTAATAAAAAACAAGTGTTCCAATAAACGAAAAAAGGCGCCATTCAATTTTGTGTTTTGTCTCTATTCTTCTTGTTTAGTTATGACTTTGAGGGAAATTTTATGCAATCGAAGTCCGCAGTATAAAACTTAAAAAATACAACTTTAAGCCTACTTCTTATTTTGAATTTTTTTTTTTGCTTATGAACTTCATAATGATATAGTGAATTATTTAGTTTGTGCACTCAAAATATTACCGAAGTAAAAAATCAAGCAACTCCACTGATACCATAACGGGTGAGTAGCAACGTTCTCGTTATTCTGCCCCATTACGCATGCGTGACTTTGCTTTATCAACCGCACAGTGCGTGTCATCCGAGTCAGAAAGGCGATTATTCCCTCAGCCCGTTGTTGTTCATGATAGCTGCACGCTTCTAAGTATTGGAACCGTATACGTCTCATTCAGTTAGAACTGCACAACCCTATATTTAGCAACTTCTATATTATAGTGTTTTGATGGCTGACACCGCGCGTACAAGTGCCTGCCAGAGGGTGAGGCCTAAGTTTTTGTGAACCACGTGGTCCGGGAGGCGGGGAAATTCTCACGCTGGCCGTAGTTATCCCATGCGTTATCGGTAGACAAAACTGGCGTAGCGTTTACTGATTGTTCTGTAAAAAAGAGCGGAACTCTACTCCTCGGATATTCTATGTATTCATGCGTTTCTTGTATGCTTTGAACACGTAGTCAACGGACGGTCCGGTCCGGTCCGGTTAATCGCTGACCACGTGGGAGCCGTCTTACCGGCGGGCGACCATAGCAATTACCCCATTTCGTCTCCCAACGTTGGAGGGGGGGGGGGCGCAGAGGTGGGGAAATATCTTCAAAGCACTCTCCCTGGTCACTTGACCCTTCCCTTTGCCCGATAATGGTGGACGAGTCAGCACTGTCTCGTGGACTATGTCACGTGAAGTCCGGCGGTGCGGACAGATGCAGTAGCGGGATAAAATGGGAGGTGATGGGGAAAGCCGGGAACGCTTTCCACAATAGGGAGTTTTAGCAGGTCGTTTCCACACGAACGGTTCGCCCTCCAACGCATCGGCGACGCCACTGCGCATGCGCGCGCGAGTCGTTCGGGACGTCGGGAGGCTCTTCTCGTTCGTTTCTCCCATTCCAGCCGCTGGAGTCGTCACCGGAACGCAGCCAGCACCGTTCACGACTCGGGTAAAAACAAAGATGGCGGTCGGTTCGGCGACTGCCTTCGCCGACCCAGCCGAGCGTTAGGCTTAGGACAGCGGGAGGAGATTTGCCGTCCTGTTAGTCTGCTTCATTTGAGAGGTTGAACCAAATCATTTCGAGGACTGCTCACAATGGTAAGCGATCGTGAATGCTGTAAACAACGCATGCTAGTAAATTTTTGCGATCTGCGGGCAGACTAGCTGCCGTGGCGACCGCGAGCAGACGAAATGATTTGGTTCGACGGCACACAACGTGAACGATCGTTCAAGTTCAGGATGACGGAGACACACCACATACCTTTACGGTCGTTTAGATACTTTTTACTCCATCTAGCTTCGCAGTTCTTGAAATTCCGACCGGCAAATGTTGCATCGGCCGTCTTGTTTACATCAGTCGCACGCCGGAAACACGAGCCGCCACCCGCCACCACGGTGTCCGCCACGGATTTACACGTTGCAGAATGTTTCACATGCTCACTAGAAGATGGCGCCACCGTTAAGCCCTATCAGCATCATCGTTTACACGGTCGCGCAACTTTCACGATTCGCTAAAGTATGTCAAATTTCACGTACGGTTTCACGGAACGGTCCAGCTGTACCGTTCGTGATTTCGGAACCGTGTGCTTGAAAAACGACTTGCTAAAACTCCCTAATAACAACCATGATAACCATTCTGACATATTCCACAAAGAGTCAAAGGAGAAGTTACCACATT
>JAZHYW010046082.1:0-42591 GCA_037355805.1 Ixodes ricinus | reverse complement strand
GTCACTGAATGGTTATCGCTCCTCACTTTCACGCAAAGGGCCGAGGTTCGATGCCTAGGAGCAGACACGCCTTTTTGTTGTTTCTGTAAATGTCGCGTTCTGCTTTAATCGAGAATCCGGTAGCTTATTCGAGGTCTTGTTTGTTTGTTTGTTTGAATTACGTTTATTGATGAGATGAGGGTTTTCCTGTCTTGGTGGGGTGGCCTGAGACAGGAAAGGGTGGGGTTCGGGTTAAAAAATCAATGTCATGATGTGAAAAAATTAAATGTGATGATGGGTCCCCGTTTTCCTGATGTAGCTTATCAGGGAATCGAAGACTGCTTTCCTGTGCCGTGGTGTTCTCTGAGGTCGGAACCACTCCTCCAGCGTCGCCGGTTTTTCCTCTTCCCGAAGAGACTGGATCGCTTTCTTCCACCGCCGCCTTAGGCCTGCACAGTCCCAGAGGAGGTGGCGTAGTGTGGCTGTGTTGTTCCCGGTGCAGGCCTTGCATCAGGAGCCCTCGAGGTCGACGAGCCCGAAGCTCACTTGTTTGGCCGGTGTAAATGCTGTTCCGGTCCTAATCTGTCGGACTCGGACAGCTTCCCATCTGGAATAGCTTGGTGGTATGTCTTCTTCCTGTGACGGTAGCAACCCTCTGAGGTAGGCCTTCCTCGCCTGCCTGGCAACTTCAGCCTGTTCCTCGGGGTCTACCGTGTTATTCGTTTCAAAATAAGAGGTCGGGTCAGTAGCGGAGCTGTGAAATATTTGTTCCGCTGCTGTACTGTGTGCCCTCTCATTCCTGGGAATTTCGCTATGCCCGGGAAGCCCTGTGATGTGCAGGTCGGTGCCCCATATGCGAAGCTCTTTCGCCACTTCCTTGAACTTTTTTATTGTTCGGCCCCTCGGTCTGCTGCTGCGTGTTGCGCTAATCGCTGCTTGCGAGTCTGTAAAAACGCTGGCGTGCGGAGCAGTCGCGCCCTTTACTGCGATGTCCTCGGCGGCCGCCAATATCGCCCTCCATTCGGCCTCTCTCACCGTCGTGCCCGACGGTAGTGATTCGGTTTGTGTCCTGCCTCTTTTTGCGTCGCTCCACACCGATGTCACTTTGTCGCCGTTCTTTTCGGCGTCGGCATACCCTTCTTCCTCGCTTAGCGCATGTGCTTCGCACCATGCCGCGTGCATCTTCGCTGCTCTAGCTTTCTGCCCTCGGTTGAGAGCTTGAAGTAGAGGTCGATGATCCGTTATCATCTCGTCCCGCCACGGAGGTAGCGCCTCTTTCAGTGGCGTCTTGTATCCTTGTCTCATATCCCAGGTCTTGCAAGAATCTACGTCAATGTTTAGTACGTTCAAGCCTCTGAAACTGTGCAATTGCTTGGGTTTCGGCTTTGTCTTTTATGTTGTTCATTTGTGCTTCCTTTTCTAGCATTTCGAGCGGCGTGTACTTGGGACAGCCCATGACTACTCAACTGGATTGGTTCTTAAGTCTCTCGAGTTACTTCCATTGCGTCTGGTTGAGGTTCAGCCAATTGCAACAGTACAGTGCTCGTGACGTGAGAAGGGCTTCCGTGAGGATACGCAGAGACTTCACATCCGCTCCCAAGGACTTAATTGTTGTTTTCTTTATGAGCTTGGGACACTGAGCCCACGCCGTTTACATCTCCGAGATCCATCTCGTGCTTCTTGCCGTCTGCTCAAAAGTAAGTTCAAGGATTCTGATATGACTGCTTGCCGATTTATTGCCCATTGAGTTCTAGCCGTACTGAGCCTGCTATTCCTTTCCTGTGGTCCTTAGGGCGAGTGACCATTATATATTGCGTTTTCTCTGATGATGGTTCCATACCCACCTCTGCCGGGTAGGAGGCTACTTCATCTATGCCACGCTGCATCGTGCTCTCCTGTTCCCCCAGGGATCCCCGTCGGGTCAGTGTCACATTATCCACATAGATGGTGAATTCCAGCTTCTCGATGACTCGAAGCCGAGCTGGGAGACCCGCCATTACCATATTGAAAAGGGTTGGCGACAGAACTGCCCCTTGAGGCACTCCTCTTTTATTCGGCGTTTCTGGGCCCATGGTGCCTCCGATCTTCACCTGGAACCTCCTGTCGCGAAGGAAGTCTTGTATAAAGTTCAGATTTCTTCCACGGATGCCGCTTGCTTTTGCCTCCTGGACGACTGCCCAGTGCGGTACTGAATCAAACGCCTTGCGTATGCCCAGGGCGACCACGATCCGTGGGTCTTGTTTGCCCTTGTCGGCCAGCACCTCCTCATAAAGCAACCTGAGGCTATATTGTGTCCCTATTGCTTCGCGGAAGCCCATTTGCCGGGGATCGAGGCATTCGTGTTTTTCCAAGTACCATTGTAGCCTCCTGAGCGCGATTTTCTCCATCGTCTTGCAGATATTGAATGTTAGAGATAGAGGTCTCATATTTTCAATTCGATCAAGCAGTTTGCCGGGCTTGGGTATCGGGGTGATTCAGGAGAATTTCCAGGCTCTCGGTAGCCTACCCTCTTCCCATACTGTGCTGTATTTGTCGAGAAGTTTCTGCTTCGATTCTTCCGGTAGGTTTCTGAGAGCTTGGTACGTTTCCCCGTCCGGACCAGGAGCACTACCGGTCTTCGCCGTGTAGATTGCCTCGATTAGTTTTCCCATATTTAGTGGGTCTTCCATTCCTTCCTCTTGTGGTGTACAGGTGCTCATTTTCACCGGTCTCTGGTTTGCGTTATCTCCCTCTTGGGAAAAGAACAATTCTCCGGCCCTGATCGCCATCTCTGCCTCGCTGATATTGAGCATGAAGGCCAGGTTCTTCGCAGCGTTTCTTGGCTTGCGCTTCGCTCCGTTCAGTCCCTTGTAAGTTCTCCAAGCTCTTTTCAGCCGGTTTCTTGCGTTAAAGAACCCACAATGGGTTCTCCAACTCTCGCGCCCGACCTGTGTAGAGTATCGCTTCGCTTTTGCTGCGGCTCATTTGAGCTTGATTTTTAGATACAGCGTCCTGTTTTATTGGTACCAATGCAGTGCTTGTAGACGGCTGGCCCAGAGGTTTAGCAGGTGATTGTCTGGTGTAGGGGCTGCTGGCTTTGCTAGAACTTGCGTCTTCTCGGCGCTCACAGTCATCCGAATGCACTCCTCGATGTCTCGGCTGTCTTCTGTCTCAAGCAGTTCCCTAAAACGATCCTACTTGACTACTGGCCATTGTTCTTTCCCACTAGTGCTTTGTCCCTTGTGAATCTTCACTTCTACAGGAAAGTGGTCACTATCAAGGCTGTCTCTCCCCATTGACCAGCCGAGCACTAGGCTTGCAGTGGCCCAGGAGAGGTCCGGGTGGAGTCCTTTTGTCTACTGCACATTCCAATCCTTGTCTTGGCTCCCGACTTGTTGCAAAGTATAAGGCTCGCAGTTTCGATTGCTTGACTAATTGTCCGGCCTTTTCTCGTTCTGTTGGAGTACCCCAATCTTTGTTTCGAGCGTTGAAGTCCCCGGCTATGACAATCGGGTCCCCTTCGGCTAGACCGACATGTTCGCCTATCCACGCTGTTGCTTCCTTGTCATCTTCCGTTGCCGTTCCTGGTCTTATATAGACGGAGGCTACAGTCATCCTCTTCTTTTTGTGAGTGAGCATGATGGCTTCCGCTTTTCTGTTGCCAGTGCAAAGTCCCGTAGTATCGAGCTGGGCATGTGGTATGTGCCGCAGGACTGCTACTGCTGCCCAGTCTTTCTCCTTCTCTGGGTTCCTTTCGCTCAATTTTGGGGTTGTGACTATGGTCGGGTCCGTGTAGATGTTATAGGTGTGGAACGTAAGGTGGGGGTTCGTGTTTCTTAAAGGAGGAGTACGTCCGGTGGCGCCTGTCTCTCGAATCTCAACCTCAGCTCTGCACATTTGGTCGAAAACGCGCAACAATTTCATTGGACAATCCGGGTCTTTTTCTTGGTGGCCTGTCCTGTACTGTTATGGGGGTTACTTCCCATGTCGCAGCAATGCCAGCTTTTTCTTGATTTCCCCGATAGCCTCAAAAATCACCTTGAAGCCGATGCGTACGTCGTTCTTGAGCTTATTTATCTCTTTTTCGGCGACAAAGTCTGACGCTTGCTGGCTTGGCTGTTGTCGTTGGATAGATTTCGCCCATTCCGGTATCCATGCGGGGAGCTCGTCTTGGTCATTTTTCCCTGATGCCTTGGGTCGCTCCGTGGGTGTCTTGGCGGCTGCAGCTTAACTTTTATCACTTTGCGTTGGAGGTTTGGGTGTCATCTTCTTTTTGTCCTAAATTCTTCTTATTGGGCAATCATTACTGGTGGCCGGATGTGGGCCGTGGCAGTTACGACATTAAGTTCCCGGTCGCACTCGTCCATTCCTTCATCGTACACGTTCCCGCACTGACCGCAGCTTTGTTTTTTCAGAGGGCAGACATCCGCCTTATGCCCGAGCTCGTGGCAGCCAAAGAACACTATCAAGCGCTGACGATATTCTCTCATGCTCAAGATTGCTTGGCAGAAAACGACCTTCTTGGTCAGTTTGTTACCTTCGAAGGTAAATACCCCCGCACTTGTGCCTTTACCCATAAGTCGGGCGGCGATAATCCTCGCCTTGTCGCATGTCATCCCTGCGAGCAGCGGCTCTGGTGTCTCTTCGCTGCTGTCCCCCGGGGGTATATGACACCGGGATCTGGTTCTTCTCCATTGCTCTGTAGGGGCAAACCGTATACCGCTTGCCGTTCTTCTGATAGAACATAGAACATACATAGAACATAGCTTTATTGATATAACAATCATTTTTCAAAATACAATAGCGAGCCGGAATATGCCTTAAGGGCTTGTGTACCTGGCTCGACAGGTGACGAAATCATATAGATTAGATAATGTAGAAGATTAATTTAAACGCAATTTACAATCTATAGCACACTCGTTCTCTGAAACCTCAGTGCGTCTTAACACAAACCGAAAAGATACACACACTTAAAAAACACCTTGGACACACTGCAACCACAGTGTTAAAAAAGTGGAACAGAAAAAGAACGGGGAAAAAAAAAGAAACATTGCACTTTAATATTTGAATTTATTCCTCTAAGTTTCGTAACGCATTCCTAAGTTTTTTTCTCGACGTTATAAGCAGCACTGATTCTGGTGGGCGGTTAAATACATGCGGCACATAATACTCTCTCACACGCTCACCATAGCGAGTTCGAATACGTGGTACCTCAAAACGAAGAGATGGCCTCATTGGCCGCTGTTGAATATAAGGGACTTTGAAATTGGAGCTCCAGAAATGACGCAGCACGACGGTTTCCCTAAAAAGCCCCTCAAAAGACGACATGTGAAGTTGCTGAAATATATCTGCACTTGAAACGTCTGGCATGTCAAAAGCGACACTTTTCAAAATACTTTTCAATAACGAATTAGCTCTTGCGCGCCAGAACAACGAACATCCCATAAAAAGTGTTATGCCGTACCGTAAATAACTATATCCCAAAGCCTGTGCTATCATTTTCCTAACAGAGAAAGGTAGAAACATTTTAACATTGTATAGTAAGCACGAAACACTTCTTAACGTTTTGCACAAATACGTCAGGTGTGTACACCAAGATAAATCACTATCGAAGTATATTCCGAGGTATTTTACAGATTTGACACATTCAATAATTTCGCAATCACAAGATCTGCAGCTGGTAGTATGTAGTGCTACAGGAAGTGGGAGTTCAACCCGTTTAAGTGGATTTTTAAAACAAACCAGTTTTGTCTTTGACGCATTCACCTTAATCAGGTTCGAAGTAAACCAATCCATTGTACAAGTAATATCATTTTCAAGATGTTGATTGGCGATAAGGTAATCTGCATGACATGACACTAACACCGTGTCGTCCGCGTACTGAAATACTTTACATTGTGAAACAGCACTCGGGAGATCATTTATATATAAATTAAAAAGTAGAGGAGACAGCACTGAACCTTGCGGTACTCCAGCCGTTAAAAATGTTCTACTACTCTTTTGATTTTTAAAAACTACAACCTGGGAACGTCCTGAAATGTAATCTTTAACTAGTGAAAAAGACGGACCTCAAAAACCCAGCTTGTAAAGCTTGGAGCAAAGAATTTTGTGACTTATGCTGTCGAAAGCTTTCGACACATCCAAGAACACAGCACATGAAAACATATTATTATCAAAACTTGTATGTAAGCAATCTCCAAAACTATCTAAAAGCGCTTGGGTTCCTCGTTCTGCAACAAACCCATACTGATGATCAGACAGTAAGCCAAACCTTTCTACGAAACCAGTCATAGCCCTCAAAAGGTGTTTTTCTAGTAAATTCGCCAGGCACGATAAAACTGAAATAGGACGATAGTTGCCGGGAAGCCGCTACACCGAGCACCGGCGTAGCGGCTTCCCGGGACGCCGGCGCCCTTCTCTCCCGCTCTTCACCTCCTAGCTTCGGGTCGCGAAGGCACGTTTCGGAGCGGAGGCGCGAAAAAAACTCGACTTTCAGGACCCCTTAATATTCGACGTAACTCCACTGGCGCGGGTCACGCGGGAACTTAAAATTCGGAATTTGGAAATTGTTTTTTTACTTCACAAATATTAAATTCCCATGTTTCGAATTTTGAGGGTAATGTCCAGGCAAACGGAAATAAACAGCGCGCAAAATATAGACAAGGACAAAAGGAAAGTGCGAACGACAGAAGCGCTGAACTCACAACTAAACATTTATTGAAAAAAACACCAACGAAGTAAACCGCACTATCGGTTCAGCGCGTCTCAAGGTAGGCGATGTTTTTTTTGTTTTTTTTTAAATTTTGTTAGGAAAAACCGATGTTTGGTTGACGCATGCATTTTGCCCCTCTTTGGTTATTGCATACGCTTTCAATAATTCTCTAGTAGATTTATCTGTGCCCCTCCCGATGATGGTGATGTTGTTGAATTGGGGCTGACATTTACAGGCAGCACAATGCAGAGGCTAGTGGCCCCCAGCGGTCGACCGGAGTGTCCAGTCATGTTCACGTGCCCTGTCATTAATGCATCGGCCAGTTTGGCCCATGTTTAGTTGTGAGTTCAGCGCTTGTGTCGTTCGCACCTTCCTTTCGTTCTTGTCTATTCTTTGCGCGCTGTTTATTCCCGTTTACCATGAACCAACTTGCCTACATCGCGACACTAATTAATGTTTAGGCATCGTTTTCAATCAAAAACATGATAAAAAAATGATTTTGATGTGTCAGTGCCCCCTAATAAAACGCTTCCCTTGAGACTGTGTTCAGTTCGTATATTTAATATGGATTTGAGCAATATCTGAAGGTATTTGAATAAAACCACTCCCCATCATGTTTTGGAGTGCAGCTCTTCAGCGCCCGTTTCCGTGTTTCGCGGCGTCGTCGTCGGCGTCGGCGTAAGCGCGCTAACTTTAGCGGGAAAATTGATAACGCGTGACCTCAACACAAATTCAATTCCCCGCTAAATTTAGCGGGGAAGCATGCGTACACATTTCGAGTGGGGACCGCTCTTCATCAGGTAACGAGTGTACAGCCCATGAATGTTTATATACCCCTAAAAAGAAGTTAAAGGGGGTACAGAGCAATAGGAGAAAGAAATAACATTGTCCAATATGACTGGAGTTTGCATCAACCGGGGAGGGGGCGGGGGGGGGGGGGGAGAGACCTGAAGCTTGCGAGTGCTAAAAGAAAAAGCTAGAAAAGTAATACAAAACAGAGAAAAAATGGTTGGGAGAGATTATCCACGCTCGCACAACAAAAATGCAAAAGAAAAAAGAAAGCTTGAGGGTAGAATATTTACACATGTCACAAAAACAGGCGCAGGAAAAAAAAAAACAAGAAAAGCTTTAAAGCAAAGGGAGAGAAAAAAAGGTGTTTCCGAAAGTTTCTGAGGCCAGATTCATAAAAAACCTCTCACCTACGACAACTTAGCTACGAAGTTCGTAAAGTTACGATCATCGTAAGATGAGGCGAGAACGGTATTCACGAACGCGTTCCTAAGTGAGAGGAGGAAAGTTACGACCTTTTACGGAAAAACGACGACTTCCGGTGCTGTTGCTATGGTGACGGCGTCTTCGGCAACACGAACAACCAATCGGAGAGCTCGGCATAGTTCGGAGCACGTGGATTAATAATAACAAACACAAGATAACTACTTGTTGATAGTCAGCTCTGTGTATGTCCTGTCCTGTCTGTGTGTAAATGTTTAGTGTTCAATCTGTTTCTCATAAACACAGGCGGCCTTTCCACCACCGCTTGACTGGGGTTCGTGTCCGTGCAGTGATATATCGGCGCTAACACGATTTAAACGCTTCGTTGACTGCTACGAAGTCAACACACCTGTCATTGTTGGTAAAAGCGCCATGTCAGTCGTTTGCAAAGCGACATAGATAGAAACCAATAGCCGCGGCGTTTTTCGCGGCCTCGAAAATGCAGGAGCAAGCCGATGTTAAAAAAGATACGTTTGAACTACGAGAGTGTCAGCAAGAGCCACGCAAATACCTGTTCATACTCGGAGCGGACGCGAGCGTTCGATCGAAGTGCTAGACCGCGTCTTGGCAAGCGCTTCGGGACCGATCTTTTTATGATTGCAACCCGATACTGACATGACACTCGGCAAAGAAAGGTATGACCGTCATCGCGTAGCTACCACGAACTGTTATAGCTTGACAGTGACGTAGCGCCGTGTCAAAATAAAAATGGCACACTAATAACAAAGTGTACATACCGTGCTACGAAGGTAATCCATATGGCGTTTATTGAGCTCTATATCACACAAAACAAGAAGATAGAATCAATGAGAGTCCCTTTTCGACGACAGCGTTCGTCACCGCTGCCTCGGAAAACAAGGAGATCGAGATGACGAGGGGAAGAGATTGACCTCTGAAATTTAGTTCACCGATCAAACTATTCATACGGGAAGGGTCCACAAGGGTCGCGGGGGTATATACCATTCAGCAAGCCAGCCGGTAGTGGGCAGACAGTCTTGGCCAAGGACCGTCGGAGCAATGCTGCGCCGGAACAGGTCGGAGCGGTCGGAGTGCCTGCTAGGCCTATTCTGCCGAGCTCGCTTGGTCGGTGGGATCGTTGCCTTTGTTGCTTTTCCCGGGTGTCTCTGGATCCAGCGTTGATGTTCGTCGTGGTCGGCTTCAAGTACTTCTTCCTTTTTTCTTGCTGCTTGAAGTCGGGACGCGCGAGAAGAGCATGTAGAAAAATAAATGTCCGTTGGTCGTCGCGACCAAGGAACTGTGCGATGCTGTCGGCCATGTTGATTTGATCGTAAAAGTGCGTAAGACAGCTTCGGAGCTGTCGTAGGATTTTGTCGTAACCTGCGCAAAAGTTACGACAATTTCGTTTCGAGAATACAGATTTTCTCTTAAATATGTACGCACCTTTTTCGTCGTAAGTTCGCTTTGAGAATCCGGCCTCTGGTTCGGAAGGGGTGGCTCGTCTTCAAAGCAGATATAGGTCATGACTCATGTGCGACCTCCGACGCGGTTGAATTCCGAATCCCAAGAAAGGAGGAAAGCGCGTGAACAGCGGTTGGTGCACCCTCTCCCCTAGCATTGACTGCATTGCCACAGAAAGCTGCCCGCGAGTTATAGAAGATCGAAGTAAAAGGGAGATTAAAACTTTAGAGGATCTTTCTCTGAATATGGAGTGGTAGAATGTAATAGTCTATGCCTGCTTGAGATTAACCACTTGAGGCGCGTTTATCCGTTTTGGAGGTTATAGACCATTTCATTTAGCGCTCTCTGGGGGGCACCATTTTGTTCGACAGCAGCGCCCTCTCCATACATCCTTGAAATTCAGCGGGTTCGGCGGGGTAAAACGAGAGAGGGCACGCGCCCGACTCCGCTAGCAGACGACAAACCTGGAGGTTGCCATTCTCCATCTTTGGGCTGCACGGAACATAGAACTCCTGCTCGTGGCTGCCGTTGTGAAGTGGTTCGTGTTCTTAGAATAGCTGTGGCTACTCCAAAATCAGCCTATAACTCTCTGTTGCTCTAGTTCGGCAAATGATCAACTAGCATATATTGTTTCCGTTACTTAAATAACAATTGAGTCAGCCGCCAGTACTACCCTCAACTACCGCATATATTGTGGCAGGAGAGCACGTTTTTATTTATTATTTCAGACTTCCACTCATGGTCGCTAAAGGCCTACACCAGTACGAACTTTGTATAGTAAAAAAGGTACAGCAACCGGATTTACTTTTCGCCGGAGAGACCGGCCAACCTGACACAGTTTTCCCTATTTCTTTTTTATTTTCATGCAAGTAACAGCGCAATTGGACCCTGTCAGTCCTTCTTATCTAGCATAGTACTACACAATACCTGGCATACCAAAATATGCGCATCTGCGCTTGAAATTTCCAAAATTACGCGATTTTAAGCAGAGTTTGCACGCCAGCCGGATGCTAGGTACTGCCCACTCGGCAGAGCAGACGACAGGCGGGGTGAGAGGGAGAGGGCATTTTTTCTACTCATTACCCTCTCTGCTATGACCCAAATGGAACGGTCTATACTTCGTAGTTAAACGTAGGAGGATGTGGTCTAAATATTGATTGTTAAATTTGAAGGTCTCGTAGAGTCTTCAGCGTCCGCATATCTCTCTCTTTCTCTCTCTCTCTCTCTCTCTCTTCTCTCTCTCTCTCTCTCTATATATATATACATATATATATATATATATATATATATATATATATATATATATATATATATATATATATATATATATATATATATATATATATATATATATATTATTTCCGATAATTCCAAACAAGCCGTAGGTGCTATTCTGGTGCCTGGAGCGCGTCTCCTTCTGGTGTGTTTACCGCGTCCAAAAAAGTGGTCCCTCCATTTCCGGCTGATGACATCATAGAAGTGGCATGCTGTCGCTGGCCGCGATTCTGGTGGCGTTCCTACAGCTGTGGTGTAAGTGGCAGATGCCTGTTCCTCTGCAGGTCGCTCACCAGTGTGGCAGTCCACGGAAGCTTCGGCAGACAGAAGTTGGGACGCCGTGACGACAGCGACACTCGCGTTCCGTTGTGCTACTCGCAGCTCCTCGTTAGCATTCCTAGGACCAACCGCCAGGATCGCAACAGGACACAGCATGACACTCCGGCTTCTGTGACGTGATTTGTTGCCACTTCGGGAACACTTTTGATGTATGGGCAGCACAGGACGCCAAACATACCAGTCTAAGACGCGCTCTAGGAACCATAGAGCTATCAGACACGCTCAGCACTTATGCCCAATCAGCATTTTAGAATATGTCGTCAATTAATTCAACAATGCGATCTTGCCATTTATAAAAGATATATATATATATATATATATTTGGTCAATACACTTAACTACACAGTGATCGGGAACAAAACTTATTCGATAATTTTTATTATTCTGGAAAATATTAGGGTCCCAAATAATATTCAATTATCACGATGCTACGCAATGCCACGTTCGATTGCCATCATAATTTCGTGACATATTTCGAGCTATAAGAAAAACAAAAACCAACAAAAAATCGCTGGAACACGCTACCTGTGGTGCCCGGTATTCTGGAAAGGCGCGGTTATGCGCTTTGGTTTTATGACATTACATCATTGCATCTTACCAAGCGATCAAACACTAACAGAACCGCGTGATGCGCATGAATATTCCTCAGTTTGGCCTCTGGAACTTTATGCCTTTTTAAGTTGCTTCGAAACAACACCTTGTATAAAAAAATTAGGACTGTGCACAATTCGTTGCCAATGATGCCATCACACAAGCTGTTAGCGATTTGTAGCCAGGTGATTGACCACCAAATGTTGTCCCTTTTCTATGCTTTCCGTGAGTCGTGAAATTTCAAATGATACAAGTATAAAAAAAGGCGTGACATAAGTATTCACACATAATCTAATTAAGGTTGGACATAAGCTAAAAGCGTAAGTCAAGAATACTGCATTATATAAATGATTGGCGTTAGGAATTTAACAAGGGCATCGAATATTTTTGAGGCACCAAAACGGGCTAACGACTACCGTAAAACACCTCAGAAGCTACCACCTCCGTTCAGGAGCCCACTATTAACATTCCCCAAGCTTGAGATGATAAACAGTCATATCTCGGTTATACACAGTTTCCAACCACGGACAAAAGGATGGTTTAACAGAACCGATGGGTTAAGAAGAGAAGTAGTCTGTAATTCGGAGGTTATAATTAAATATTTGATAGTACACAAGGCCCACCGTTCGCTAACCGACAAAACAAATGTGTCGTTTTCAACATCTGAAGTAATCAAAAGAGTAATCGACGTTTTTTTGTTTTTTTCAAGTTACGGTTAGTTACATTTTTGTCAAATAATGAAGTAATCTATTTGAATACCTTCCAACTAAAAGTAATTTAAATTGTGAGCTTTTGTCCTGACAAAAGCTCACCCATAATTTTACAGATCTGGACAAAAGCTCACAAGGAAAAAAAAATTATGTTGGTCTTAACAAAAGAGCGGATAACTTAGGTGCATGCGCGCGACACTAAAATGTAGCGATACATTAAAACTGACAGGCGCATGGTTTGTTCATTAGAGTAGAAACCAGTTTATTTATCAATTGGTTAGGAGCGAAGGCAGTCCCCTACGACCTCCAGCAGTCTTGGTAGATCTCGGGGTACCTAGAACCCCTCAAAAATATTTTTTCAGGCGATTCTGCTGGCGCAGAGTGGATTTTCGCACCGGCTTCACTGGGGGCTCACATCTCCGGGATTGTGCCAATGACGTGGCAAAGAACGCTTAATTTTTCTGTAGGCATTCAATCAGCCTCCAGACGCTTGGACTGGCATGGCCGACAAGCTTCCGGAGCCCGGCAATCCATCCTTTGTAAGTGTTGCTCGTTCGGTCTTTATCTTGAAGAATGGCGTCGTTCATATTCCACCGCTCCGGGGAAAGTCCGGTCGTCGTCGGCGCACTGTCAGGCAAAGGGAACAATTCGCTCTGGGTGCTGCCGCAGGAGCATAAGCATTACCGAAGGGGCCGTTGATATACGTGCAATTAAAGTCGTGCAGCAGGTCGCCGATGTCAAGGTAATCTTTTTCCTGATGTTGGCTAGTCCTTCAGGCACAAGCTGTGGTGAAAAAGAACGCCAGCCTAACCGAAATACCGCTCAGCTTTCAAATTGGTCATCTGTCTCGTACTTGTCCAAAAGGTCCAGCTCCCATTCCCTCAAACTGTTTTTTTATTAATTCGCAACTCAATGGTTTCTATATTACGGTTTTGCTTCAACTTCCCTATCACATCATACTGAGATAATCATTAATTTCAAATACATTTACGACGTACAATGACGGAAACAATGTAATATTCTTAGCCATTCACTTCATATATTACCCTGATCCCCAAGAAAACCCATGAATTAGTAATGAAGAGACATTGTGCCTAACCCTTATAAACCCGTCTAACCTGACATAAGCACAATGAAAAACCGCGGTTACCGAAAGGTAACTTCACCTCCTTGCTCCCAAATCGTTGCTCCTCTGCCTGTCATGGTTTATTTGTCGATACCTTTGCATCGGATGGGATACCAGTTCTTTTACAATGGTGCAAAATCCATCGCGTATGCACTGTATCCCTGCCCCTGTTTCACCGAAGTAGCAAAAAAAAGAGAATTATGTGGTGAGCTTTTGTTTGTGTGTGCGAAAGAAACGCGTGAGCTTTTGTCCGTTCAGCTTTCGTCCAGTGAGCTTCTGTCCAGTAAGGATTTGTTCGGTGAGCTTTTCCCCGGTTACCGCCGCAAAGCCCTCCCCATCATATATTTTGGGTTTCATGGGCGCCTGAATGCAGCGCGTGGTGGGGAAGGAATTATATTTTTCAGTCTTTCGCTTTGTTTGATAACATTGAAATGTTTTTATATTTTGGGTGCTGTTGATTTTATGCGTTATGTCTGAACACGTTAAAACTAGATTATTCTGATACTCACTTAGGTCCGGCGGCATGCCAGTTGGTAGTTCGCCGAGGGACCAGTGCCCTGGCCCTTTCGATTGCGTTGTTAATGACGGGTGGTGGACTATTTCGCAAGATAAGGGCGCCCGGAAAGAAGGCCGCTATGGCGTTGAAGTCACCCTTGTCGGAGCAGATCCGTCGGAATCTCTGCGCCTGACTACACGATATTAGTTTTACAGTGGCAGGGGGTGGCAGCTAGAATAATCCAAATATTCCTATCTATCTGTAGGCTTCCTGCAGATATTTGTTTGTTCAAACAGTCTCCCAACACAACGACCGTCAATTCAAGAAAGTTGACTTCGGCTCTGGGAGCATGTATGCGGAAATTGAATATTTGATTGCGCCGAATTGAAATCTCTGATAAACTCCAAAAGCTGGTCCTCCGTGTGTTCCCATATTAGAAAAAATGTAGTCAATGTATCGTTTGTACAGTAGGGTTGCAGAAGTCTGTCCTAAAGAGGCGTTTTTTCTAGTGTATTCATGAACTAAAATGAGTTTCTGGGCGAGTGGGATAGACATATTAACTAAACAATAGACATATTGACTTATCCCTTCCACACATAGCCACAAACTACAGCCAGACCTGTGATTCCACAATTGCATGCTTGGTAAAAAAAACACCTGTATTGCACGATTATTTTGTGATTTTGCTATTTTACGGTTTTCCCGTTCGCCTCCATGGCGCAAGCGGTTAGCGCGTTCGGCTGTTAACCGAAAGGTTGGTGGTACGAGTCCACATGGTGGCGCGTTTGTTTTTCCTTTTCCTTTTTCTTGACAACATGTATGTTTATAATTTTTATTATTTATTTAGAAGGAAACTTGCATTTCCGTGAGGCTTTTTTAACAGGGGGCGGGATTTAAGAAACAATAATAAAATATTATCAGATTGTACGTAATTCGATAGACCCCACTAGTCCAGAGAGTATCCATAAAGACACTACAATTAAAAAAGGTATGAGCTAATGTAGTCTATAAGATCCATAAAATCTACAAGATTCATAAAAAATAAGCTATGGGCTAATCTGATCCATCAAGAACAAGTGAAAAAAAAAACCAGCATGCATCAAACACAAGCCAAAGAGTTATTTAGTTTGTTTTCAAATTTGTCAAGAATACACTTTTAGGCAGCTTATTGCTCTCCTAAAGGTACACTAAGGACGATTTTTTTAAATGGTGTTTTCAGGCTTTTTGGGAACCTAGCACACTGCCCAAATTTCTATAGATATTTGTAACGCGTATTTCTTTGCCTAAGAAAAAACAGAAGAAACTGAACTATCTCCATTCTCATTTCTTTTCTTCCGAAAACGGAGGTGACGTAGGGGTTGAGGTCAAGTGTGAATAGTCGGTATCGGTAGCATTTAGGATATCGAGACTCGCTACCGCGGTGGGTTATAGCAGCGCGGTGGCGCGGTCATTCCGTTGGACCTGTCAATATGGACGACAATGCCAATCTCGCGAGCGAGGTCGGGCTCCCGTTCAGTGACCTAACACCAACGGAACGGGAGACACCCCTAAGCAGTGGCGTAGGCAAGGGGGGGGGGGGGGGGGGGGTTCGAACCCCACCCACTGAAATGCCAAAACTAGCCCCCTCCGGTGTCTATTGGCCCGCTCGCTACCCTGCTCACGCAATCGGTCTTGCCGGGGCACGGAGCAAAAGGGGAGCGCGGACTATCTCCAACCTATATGCATTTCGGGAAAAATGTTTGTGGCGCAGAAAACGCTAAAATACATAAAATAGTAAATATTCCTTTATTTATGCTTATTTCATGTCACGCGGAACTTGATCTCAGATATATAGACAACGGATATTTTGAAATATTTGTGTGGTGAAGGATGGCAATTTCAAAATAAAGTATAACAAACTATCCTCACTGAAATGCATAGATAAATCAAACTAAAGTGGGCATAATAACACGCACAATCGTGATAATATAAAACAATGTTAGTGATGTAAGGAATATTAAATCAATTGTAAAAAGACAATTGCAGTCTAAGCAACGGGTGGCGCTGCGCTCATGCACACCTTATGTACTGATCAGAAATACGCACTTTGGACTAGAAATTACCGCGAAAAAAAACATCACTCTGACTATAAAAAAAAAAAAATTGTTTCAGCTTTGGTTTGAGCGCGGCCGATGTTATGAGCCGAAGGGCCAATCAAACAGCGTAAAAAGCGCAACGTCATGGCGTGCTCTCTGCGCTTGACTAACCGGCGGAGGAGCAGTGCACAGTGAGACCCAGAATACCGACTGCTCCTATCAACAACAGAGAGCACGCCATGACGTTGTGCTTCTTTCGCTGTTTAATTGACCCTTCGGCTCTATAACATTGGCCGCGCTCTTTGCTAAGCTGAAACGAATTATAGTTATTTCAGAAAGCAATTTACAGTCTCTCTTTATCGTTTTATTTATGCCGAGCGCCTACATATTAAGATCCAGCCGCCTGCGTTCACAGCAAAGAATATGCAGGATGTCCACCACTTGAACATCAATGTCGCGGTGAACATTCAAAAGCACTACACCGAGCAGTCGCTCATTCGAAGTGGATGCTCTCAGGTATGTTTTCAACCGTCGTAGTGAAGAGAACGAGCGCTCAGCTTCCGCCGTTGTTACGCGCAGAGTCGCTATACAGGATCTTGAGGAGACGATAGACGTTTGGGAATAGGGCCTCCGGACAGAGGTTGACCGCCTGTAGCGCACACATGACGGGCGTTTAATGTTTCTCCCTCTTTCATTGGACGCCTAAAATTTCCCTATTTTTGGCGAAGATTTTCATCACTTGGTGAATACGGATCGATGAAGTCCGTCTTGCTTTCTGCCTTGCATGTCTAGGTGGCATCCAATACGCAATTCGTTATTAGATTAATTTTTCGTTGCACGGAACATCAGAAACTCCGAAGACCCTTCATGATTCTGACTGCGCTAGCGCAAGGACATTCTGGCTCGTTTCCACGTTCGGCTTGCGGTTTGCGTGTTTGTGGGTGGTGATATGTGATGCCATTTCTCCGAGTGACGGAACGACGAGTTCGGACTGACGACTTCTCATCGCCCTGAGGATAGTTACCGCTGCTGCGTTTGGACCACACTGCAAGATGAAGTGGTCTAGCAAAAATAAGACACTCTTTCCTTCGGCAGATTGTTCTCTGGCACGAATTTTAGAGCGCAGCTCTTAGGCGCCCGTTTCGGGCTTGAGCGGCGTCGGCGTCGGCGTAACCGCCCGAGGTCATGTGACTTCCAGGTCACCCCAGGATCACGTCACCCCCCCCGACGTCACGTGACCCCCAGGTCACGTGGTCCCTAGGTCCGTGGTCCCCCAGGTCGCGTGACCCCGTGTCACGTGACCCCTTGGTTACGTGACCCCCTGGTCACGTGATCCCCCGAGAACACGTGATGATGATGACGATGACGATGCGGTTGCCGATGACGTCATCAGTGACGTCACTGATGACGTCATCGGTATCCGCATCGTCATCGTCATCACTGATGACGTCATCGGCATCCGCATCGTCATCGTCATCATCATTAATGACGTCATCAGTGACGTCAAGACACCCCCTGAGGCCATGTGACCCCTTCCCACCTTCCCCCGAGGTCACTTGCCCCCCCCCACCTCCCCTCCTCCTCCTCAAGAGCTGCGCTCTAATTCGGCGTTACAGGGAGTTGTAAACGGCTTTCACTTTTTTTCAACCTTTAATAGATAAGAGATTTTGGTTTGCGATTCTTCAGAATTACCCTCGCCCTAAATATGGGTTCCTAGTGTTTACGCGAGGACGGCTGCTCTAATTTTTGAGCGTCGAGATTTTGTTTTGCTGCTTAATTTCTTGTGACAGTATAGCCTGCTGGTAACAGCCAGGTGGCGCCAGTAGAGTGGTAGCTCAAAATTATACCGTGCCTCGGTGTTACTTGGCAAAGGTTGAACGATATGCCCCCCATTGCGTGCCGACTGCATCGATATCCGCTACGAATACGAGCGTAACTCACGCATATTGGAGCATGAGGCAGCGAAAAGCTTGATACTCCATCGCAGTAAAAGCGCACTCCGGTGATACGTAGTCACGGTCCAAGTGGCCCGCCAGGCCGCAGCTTCCGCCGTACTTGCATGCTATGCAATTACGGCTTCTATTGCCTACTCAGTATTTCTTGCTTCAGACACTAGGCTATAGCGGCGCCATCAGAGTAATCGCTCACGTTTGAACAATGCAGCTGCCACTCCCAGGCATACCCAATGTTTCTTGCTTCAGTCGCTGGATAGCGCCAAACCAAACAGCATTGCAGGTTGCCTATAAACCAGTGTCCGAAATCCTAGCCCCCAGTGATAAAAATCTGAAACAATAATGTGAAGCGCAGGCTCTTGTGAAGAGAGGGGCTGCGCATAAAACAAGGTTTTTTGCTCTTTACAGCACTCTTGGCATTGGTGTTGTTCTTGGAACTTTGTGACCGCCTTTCCGACGTTCTTGCAATACGATACTTGCGAAGGTTTGTACAAAAACGGAGTCTCGCAAAAAGCACAGTCCCCCTCCCCTTTCACCGTGTAATTGCGTCAGTATAAACAAACATGGTGGCGCCCATGTAACAGAGCAAACACTGGTGTATAGCTATCCTTGAGTTTTGTCTGGCTTCACGCGTTGGTAATGCAGTGCTACCTCTAAAAAGCGGGGGGAGTTGTGTACTGTGAGGAAGCTTTTAAAGTTTGTGGGCCGCAACTACGATGGCGGTAAAACCGTGAGCCACCACGCCCGCATTCCTGTAAATGAAGCCTGCTCCGTTTTCAAAAATGACAATGCAGCTTTCCCCGTTTTATCTTAACAGCGCCTCGCTAATCTTTGCATGAGCGTGCGTACCGCCGAGCTCACCCTGCTGCGCCATTGGGGAGGGGGAGGATTTATGCCATTTGACCCCCCCCTCCCCTCCCCGAATTAAAATCCTGGCTACGCCACTGCTCCTAAGGACGCGGGACTCTGGAATGCCTCTTCTTCGAGGACGCTCCAGGATTGCCGCCGACCTCTCAGTCGCCGACCCAGAGTGATTCGTCTCCGCCCAGCCAGCCTACGCCACCGCAACGTCGTTCGAGTGCTGTGCTCCCAAAGTAAACACGACGCCGATATCTGAAACCTAACCAAACATCTCCCGTGTGTTCCGCGCTGTGTTATTTTTTATATTTATTTTGTTTTCCCATAGTTGCTATTTGCCCGTTTCACGTCCTGCGTAGCAGAGGGAATCATAATTATGCTGTTTTGTTTACGGTTTAGTGATGATTTGATGTCCGATTTATACTTTTCATGGTTATTCAAGGGGAAATTCGACGAGTGCTAATAGAAATTGCGAACCAAAAAGTGACCGAGGGCAAATCTGTCGTTTCGAACAATCGCTGACGCGTCTCTTGTGACGTCGCGCTTTTAAGTCCCGCAACGTCCCGCGAACTCCGCTTCTCCTGGCTTCTCACGCAACTCTCGGGGCGTGGCCCCAGTCGATCCCGATACGATTATTACCGCGACTGTTTAATTTATTTTCGAGTCACACAAGCGCCGGTTCCGGCTGAAATTTGAATAACGTTGCCTGGGACGTGCCTGGAACCCAGTTATATTGCCAAAGAAATTTCCTAAATTGCCCTCATTGTCTCTTCGAATTTCTAATGCAGTTGGATTTTCTTGCAGCTACAGCATGACAAGCCTGATGTTAAAATTTAACCTGTAAAAAAAATGAAAGAGTTTACAAATCTCTGTAATATGAAATTAGAGCGCAGCTCTTGAGGAAGAAGAGGGGAGGGCACGGAGGGAAGATATATAATAGTAAGGGTGCAGGAGAGCTGGTGAATATTAACCATGTTGAATAAACCTGAGACGGGGGCGGAAATTAATATATACGTCGAAGGAACAGAAAGGGACAGGACGACGTCTCAATCCAGAAAATGACAGGACGTCATCCTGTCCTTTCCTGTTCCTTCGAATTATACGTTAATTTCTGCCCTAGTCTCAGGTTTATTCAACATGGTTAACGGAGGGAAGGGTATGGACGGGAGGTCCCTCCTCCTTCCCTCCTCCTACCCTCCTCCTCCAGTCCTCCTCTATCCCCTCCTCTCCCCTCCACCTTCAATTTAGTTACCCCGCTAAATTTAGCAGGGCAAATGATGTCACACGACTTGTTGTCACGTCACCTATGAACAAATCCAGTTTCTCCGATCGATTTAGCGGGAAAATTGATGTCACGTGACCTAAAAACCAATTCGATTGCCCGCTAAATTTAGCGGAAAATAGAATTGGTGTTAAGGTCACGTGACGTCAATTTCCCCGCTAAGTTTAGCGCTGTTACGCCGACGCCGACCGCGAAGCTGCGAAACAGGGAAACGGGCGCCAAAAAGCTACGCTCTAAAAATGTATCTCTGCTTTCCGGACCGGATACATCAAGAGGCGCTTCAAATTATAGCAACATCATTTTCTTCAAGGAGCTTTAGAGCAGCAGTGGAAAGAGCATCTACAAAGCCTTAATATAAAGATACTTTTTTTTTTTAGCTTGCAGCTTTTAGGCGTCTGTTTATGTGTTTTCGCGGCGTCGGCGTCAGAATAAGCGCGCTATATTTATGGGGAAAATTGATGTCACGTGACCTCAACATCAATTCAAATACACACTAAATTTAGCGGGGAAAGTCGGTTTGTGCGCTAGATCTAGCGTGCGAATTCTGTTTATTGGTTGGACTTAGCGAGAAAATTGACGTCACGTGATCTCAACACCAATTCAAAATCCCGCTAAATTTAGCGGGGATTCGAATTGGTCTTGATGTCACGTGACGTCAATTTTCCCGCTAAATCTAGAGCAGAAACTGAATTTATCCGCTAAATCTGGCGGGGAAACTGAATCTGTCCGCTAAATCTAGCAGAAAAACTGAATTTCCCCGCTAAATTTAGCGTGGAGTCGAATTGCTCTTCAGGTCAGCTGACGTCAATTTTCTCGCTAAATTTAGCGCGGTTATGCCAACGCCGACGGCAACATTGACTCCGCGAAACGTGGAAACGGGCGTCTAAGAGCTGCTCTCAAAAAAGTAAAAAACTAGACATAACAAAAACTAACGACATCTTCGTCTGCAGCAAAATTTGGTTAGCACCACATGAGTGCTGTAAACTTTCCACCCTATGTGGAAAGCAGGAAAGTAAGCGACTCCAAATGAAGTGTCGACCGTTTTGTTCAATAAGCGTGATGTTTTGCACCCATCGATTCGGTTCAATGGGTATTATAACACGTTTATGAAAAATAAAACTCTCATTTATCAATCAAAGTGTCTGAGATATTATATGAGCAGTGTAAACGGATTATGGGACAAATGTAATCCCAAGGGCAGGTTTATTTTTCTGGTGTCATAAACGATCCAGGGGGGCAAACAGATAAAAAGATTACCGAAGGACTCAAGGCCCTTGATAAAATCAATCGCAACATTTAGGTTGAGACTCAGGAGTCAAGTTTTACTGCACTTTATATTATTATGTCAAAATTAATAAATGTATGGTTTTCTTCATATACTTTTTATACAACATAAACGAATGATTCTTTGCCAGGTTAGACACGGAACGTGTAAACAAAGATGCACTAAATGAGGGCCGTAATAAATATACCAAACAATAGCACGATAGGGCATATTCTGAAATTCTGTTTAAAAAACGAAACATGTGGGACAGGTAACGTCGAAGTGACTGGGACGGGTAAACTTGTCTGTTTGTACCCAGCTCCAATTCAAAGGTCACTGCTTGTAAGTTTATTTTCGGTAACAATTAGCAAGGGTACTTGTTCTGGCTTTATACGTGAACAGATTAATTCATTATGTATTGCGTTCAGCAGACTTTGGCAAAGGGCCAAAGTTCTGGCCCTGCTCAGCAAATAAAGGCGAAGGGGAAAGAACGTGACAACGTGTCGTTGCAATGCACTCTCCGTCCGGTGCGCTGTTATAGTCTTATTGACCGATTGATTGATATATTGATTGATTCATTCATTCATTATTTCATTATTTCATTCATTCGTTCATTTATTTTTTTTGCTCATGACAACACGTTATATACAGAAACGACTCAACCTGATGTAGGTTGATTCATCGCCGGTTCCACGAACACCTAAGGACTAGATAATTCTTAAGACAAAATCTGCGTAGGCTATATCATATTCACATAATATTTGATATACTGTTGGGACAGCAGTTGTTACTGAGAATATTGGTTACCAATGCCTACCAAATGCCACAGCTAGCCATTTGAAACCAATAAGGTAGGAAATAAGTGCTAATAAACAAAACTATTTTTTTCTTTTAGGTGAAGAATTACGCGTCGATTGGTCTGATGTTTAGCCGTGCTATGTGTACGCTACTTTTTTGTGAGATGACGCACAAATATAATTGTTTTCTTCCGCCTCTGTTTGTTGTTTACTAACTAGGTGCACTTTAATTAAATACACGTGCTGCACAGCATAGACAACAATTTCTGTGTTTTATGTATATAAATCGTCTATAAAATATGGTAGATTGTCTCGAATCACTCAGTATTGTGAAGTCTGCGGAGGCAACTTCTCAGTTGGTAGATTAGTTTTCGTATGAGTTTTTCGTAGGGTACTATGGGATACCGGTCGAATGAATGGGTGCATTTTTTTTTAAATCTTTCGTAGAGTGTGTAATTTGTTTTTCTCAAAATCTCACCAAACACTGAAAGTGGCAATCGCTTGGGAACGAAGTGTGCGATTGGATCTGATACCTCGGCGAACGCTCAAGCATTACTCGTTAGGCAGCACGGACCTGTATGTATGTATTCTTCCTTGTGTCCGTTTTTTCGTTGTCGTTGTTTTTTGCTTTTTTTTCGCGGATTGCACCATGCTTTTTAAGGGTTACCAACTAGCCCAATTACGAATTTTTTTGTGCTACTCGTTTTCGGTACGAGCTGAATCGACTTTACTTGAAACGCTGACGCGGCCTTAATGTCCAATACAGGCTCAGAGCACGCGCACGAGCAATGAAAGACTCTAATAATTGGCACAGCAGTTACTAGATGGCCCGCACTTTTGAAGGGGATCTATTAAGGACGACAAGGTGATAAATGGCAATGTTTATCTCGATGCAATTTTATTTATTGCGAGAGGAAACATGCAACATGCAGGCCGCAATCCTTGGAATTGAAGAATCAGGAATTCCTATTAAAGTAGACTCGAGCCTTGGCGCATCCCACACTCCTTCCATTGTTCTTGATGAGGGCAGAAATTTTCAGAGGTTCACCCTGTTATCACATTGGAGAAAATAAAAACATAAAAAACCACATATCTGCATATGACGGTTTGATCGATAGATCAAAACACAACTGTAATTCCTTTTTTTTTCGTATTCTCTCTTTTTTTTTTAAGCGCTGTTTTGCTTTTTAACCATGAACCAACTCACCCACATCGGCATCTTGAACAATATAAGGTAGATGGCTAAAAAAACTATTACGCGACGTTAACATTTTCTACAGAAGCACAGAATGTGTCGAGCGCTAACTCCCAACCAGCAGAAACCCTTTGAAGAAATTCACATCCCTTCACATGACGTCATGTTGGTGGGTGTTTTCACGTCAGATCGTAATATGAGTGTCCGTGTCATAGTTTTATATTTCTGTAATAAATGTACATCTGAAAAGATCGTTTTGGGGAGGTAAATTAAGCTTTATGTGAGCGCCGTAGCTATTTTGTTTTGAAGAGATATAAATTTAAGTAGTTCGAGGCGTGGGCATAGTCGAGATTTCCCTATGGTAATCTGGAGAGCCGCCAATGCCACACCAAAGCGGGTTCGTAGGTAGACTGTTTCATTTATTTCATAGACAATTTACAACATGCAGACAAAACTATAAAAATTAGAATTACGTATTAATATATATATATATAGATGTGGAAAAAAAAAGAAATACGTCAAAACACGTTCTAGAGGCATATTCACAAATTATTTACCAGCAAATAACTTAATGCAAAACGCCACAAAATGTACCAAATTGTGTGTCTTGATAGCAGCTTAAGAATATATAAAAATATTATCTTAGCAATTATTACAGTTTTGTAATTAATGCAGGAATCTGAGGCATTTCTCTAAAAGCGGCAAACATTACCGTGAATGCAAAAAAAAAAACTTCTCAAATTTTTAAACAATTTTTTTTAACCTTTTGGATTAACTTCAACTAACTTCTTATCGCAAAATATTAGTAGCATAAGAACTCCCATGGAAGAAGGCGACAACAAACCTTTCTCTCAAATCGATCTGGCTTGTCTTCGTTATAGGGGTTTTGCCGCACGACGTCGGTTCACAAAAGGTAGTTTCTAGAAACAAAAAACACTGTACAGCGCGGCTGCTCTATTGCAGAGCGTAGAAAATCGTCATAACCTAAAGGGCCACTCCGCCCGATTCCAAAAATCTTAGGCTTACTTGTGATTCCATATCCCAAAGCACTACTAAACAGCCCTACGTCTTCAGAGTCGCGAAATGTGGAATAGTATTTCTCCAATCTTAGTTTACGCATTAGATGATACCAAAACCGAAACTTCGGATGCGAAAGACAACATTGATCTCGTGTCGTCAGAGTCATGTCCACGTCACGTCGAACCACGTGGTCTGAAAGGTCGCGTAATCCTCTATGCGACGGCGGGCGAACGTAGAGCAAAGCGCAAGTGTCGTCTGCTCCGCAATTTTCGCCAATGTAGTTTGCTACAACATCCAACGACGTCAGCACCACTGCGGCCCCAGCTTACGCTTCGGGTTGGAATCCCGACGGAGGTGCCCACAATTTGAAGCGGGCTTACTGCCGCGAAGGCGCCGTGTAACCGCGAGATCTCAGTTACATGCAGTCTTGTACACGTTACTAAAAAAAGTAATCGATTACAATTACTATTGCTCTTGGCTAAAAAGTATTCGATTAGATTACTTGATTACTTGACAGCAAAAGTAATTGGACCTTACTTTAAGAAGAAACCGTACTTTTCCGATTACGCTATTGTGTGAAGACTTATATCTTTAGCGGTCATAACAATGAACTACTTCCAACCTATATTTCACCTTTTCACAAGTATTGAAGAAGAAAAAACGGGTTCCCTCTTCGTGGTCGCTGCACTTTCACAATACGGACACAAGCATAGAATTCGTTTGAATAAGTTTAATGATTTAGGAGTCCGCCAGTTGGCGGGGGGGGGGGGGTGGAGAGTGTTCTAGATCTTGTTAAGCTTAAGCAAGAGTTTTCGCTCAATTTCCAACGTTTTCTTGGAATCTCTGGTTCTAAATAAAAGTTATTTTGTTTTCTTGCTCCATACATTTTATTGTACTGGCAACCAAGAGGCCCTTACTCTCCTTCGCACACACACGCGCTCCTGCAGATATTATTCACATGTTGATGAACTCGCATGTTATACAAAAAAGCAGCAGCTCCAGGATTTGAAACAGATCATGTGGAGTATCCATTAACGGAAGATATCGCCCCGACCACTTCTCAACTCGAAACCTTGTTTGTCACAAAGACCACGTAGGGGAAGTACGGGATCTTGACGTGTATTTGAACTCGCTTTGTTATATTTTTCATCCACTTTAGACATTCTTCGGTTCTGGTTCTCTATGGGCTGCGAGTAGGTACCGTAAGCAGGATTGTTTTATTTTTATTTCTGTGTGTGTGAGCGGGAAGGGCCTAGTTTGAACGAACGACTTACAAAGCTACATTCTGCTCCCTTAAACATCGACCTGAATGGCCTTTGTCACACACTAAAGCTTCCCTGAAGCTTCCCACTCCCAGTTCCTGCTCGAAAAAAAAAAAAACGGACATTCCACAGAAATTTTACATACAATGGGGTTGACTTCATTTCCTACAGCTCCGCAATTTTTTTTTCCATCCGATAAAAGAAGAAAATTTTATTTTTGTCATTTCAGAAAAAAAGCAAAGATCTGTGCCGGGGGGGGGGGGGGGTCCCGTGGAAAAATAGTAACGGTTATAAGTATTTTTTATTACTCCACTGATTGCAAAAGTGCTCCAAGAAGTATTCGATTACAAGTAATTTGATTACTTGTAATCAAATTACTACTATTATTATGCCTACTAGGTTGTAATGCGTACGGTGCAAGTTTGGTTACACGTCACAAGATCCCCAGGTGGTTCAAATTATTCACCAGGCCTTCGCTTGGGCGTGCCAGATGCCCTTCGTAGGTCCGGCACATAAAGCTCTAAATTCAGTTTTATTTTAACGAAAATAACTGAGTCTTCGCGCCTGGTTTCTACAGGCGCGAGACATATATGCTGGTGCACTGGGAAACGCACGGCACGTAGTGCGACCGACGCTGTGATCGTTTGACCGTGCATGTGGCTCCTGCTTTAGTAACCTGAATTGTAAACCTTTATGAAGCTATACGCCAGACTACACGTTTATTATCAATAGCAAAATAGTCAGCGAAAATTATAAATGTCGTGATAAGTATGCTCCAGTGCACAATCATTTGGTTCCACAGCGGAACTCATCTTTTCAGGCACATTTCGCTATTTAGCTGGTAACAGCAAATTAGTTAGTGTTTTGAGCACAAGCAATCGGAACAGATTATTGTTCTGCGATTTGGCGACAACGGCTTCCCTGAGTTCCACAGGCACGGGATGTCCGCCCATACATTCGTAGGCGCACTGTCGTTTGGGAACTTGTGAAAGACAACTCCAGGGCTGGTGAACTGGTAGTTCGAGCAGGCAACATAGTGACCCAATGGATCTTTTGCCAGAAATCGCCGCTAGGCATCAAAGATGCGGCCCGCGCCCGTACCGTGAACAAACCGTCGTTCTCAAACTACAATAGCGTCGAGACGAAACAGAGTGCTCCAGCTCCCAGCTCTCGGCTCCGAGAGGCGCGCAGGGCAGCGCAAATCTAGCGCATCCGGGTTACGGTGATCACGTGGACACCGTTGAGCCAACACCGGGAGGAGAAACTCATAACGTCACCGTTCGATTTCGCTCTGAGAAGCAAAAAAAAAAAAAAAAAAACGTGAGAATGACGTAGAGATGTGTCTGACGCAATGGCTCAATGTTGGCTGCTCCGACTCCGTGGCATTGACTGCGCTATCGATTGCGACTCACGTCGCCCGCTATAGACCTTTTCTGCAAGTGCGCCGCCATCTTGAATTGACGTCACTTCCAGTATGGGCGAAAACATTGTTTTGCCTTTGCCACGCCAATAGAGGGCATTTAGGATATAAGCGTAACCGTCACACTTTCTCATTTTGCCTCCCCTTTATTTTTTTACTACTTGCAGGTTGAAACGTTAGATTATTTTTCGTCGCCCATACCGGATACGATATGAGGTGGCTGGGGACGAGTACACAGAAAAGGTCTATAGTTAAAGTAGCTGTGCAACAGTTTCAGTGCTTTGCTTAAACGATCTGTGAAACAGTCTCAGTGCTTTGCTTAACTAATGTGGGAGTTGGTATCACGACATTTCTGAAGTAAAGAACAAAAAACCGCTTTCGCCTGCATGTCCTAGTTTTTATTTTAAAAATGGTCAAAGATTGAGGTTTTCGGCGCCTCTCAACTCGTTCACTAACTTCCGAGTCACGTGCGCTGTGGCATCAATGGGGAAGGCGCGGGGTTCCGGTGAAGCTCTCTCTTTAGAGCCATCAAAGAGCGGCGAGAACTCATCCGCTCGCGAACGCGTGACCACGTGCTGGCGGGCGCAGCCAAGAAAGGAGGAAAGTCTCATCCGGGTCCGGCCATACCCGTTCGGCCTGGTCCAGCCCTGTCCTCCCTCCCCTCCGGCTTCTAGCGGCTGTTCCGCTGCTGACGGTTTTGTGGGCCTAGGATAGATGGCGCCACGGAAACTCCGTATAATAAATGTTTTGTCGATGATACCAGGTTTTTGACGGATTTATATTTATGTTGGAACGACAAGATTTATAGAACAGTTACCTTTTATTGAGCAGGTATTCGCATAACTTGCTATCTTTCTGCAAGGTTCCCCACTGACGTCATGCCGCGTGTTTCTCATGGTCGCCGCTCGCGGCTGCAGGTCGAAGAATATTCTAATTTTTGCCTCGCGATTACGCAGCGGAATCGCAACATTTCGAAGGAAGGACGTGTGTTTTCTGTCCTTTGTGACAAGGTGAACAATGTCAAAAGTAGAAAACGCCAATTCTTTCAACGTTAAAATCGTTGCACAGCTCCTTTAACAGATTTCGGCGACTTGGCTCTTTTGAAAGATTGCTCGCCAGTGTAATAATTATATAGACAGAATTAGATCGTAATATTTGACACCTGATCTTCCTAGATGATTCTGAAGAGGGTTGCCTAGTTTTCTCGATATCGAAATTGAAGAGAAGTTGCCCTTTAAAATCATGGGACAAGGAGGAATACAAAAAAAACGAAGACGCAACACAACATTTTATGCACAGCTGAGTTTATTCTACTAGACCTAAACTAGAATAAATTAATAACACAGAACCTGACATCGCGATGATCTGACCAGACGATGCTTGACAGACTAAACCTCTGCAACACTAGATACACTTCTGATAATGAACATCTGCAAAGTTAATTACCTTCAAGACTACAATAACCGACCGACTTCCTAATCTCAGGGTGCTAGGTTATGATGCTTCTTAGCCACCTCATATGCGTGTGTTCACTTTTTAGATAGTCAAACTGTATCACGCTTTGTTTAATCTCTTTGTTTCCGTGCGTTGCCTACTAAGGGCATCCCCCTTTTTATTTCCTAAGGAGTGTCGCCGGACGTCACTTCAGTCACGGTGTAACAAAAGCTAGGAATTAGTATCTGGGGGTCGCTATTCGTGTTCAAAATCGTGAGGTGAAAAACAAGCAATATAGTCTTACCATTTCAAATTATCGACGTGTAAGGTAACGTGCCAGGAATACAGATAGAAGTTGCTAACCACAAGGACGTGTTCTTGCAGTTTTGGTTTCACCACGCTAATCAAACTTTTCGAGTCTGGAGAGAGGCATTCAGAAACTTTTTTAAATGGTTCAGGTTAAACTTCAGAATTCTACATGAACAAGAAAAAAATATAGAACAGGAGAAGGCAAACAGCTCGCTGTCCTCTCGTTTCCTTTTTTCTTCGTGGTCAAGTACAATTCCAAAGTTGAAGCTGATCTTTTGCTACTAACTATGTACCAACACGATAAACACATATGTGTCGGTACTCTTTGGGGATCGTCATTGTCAGAAGCTTGTCTAGTGTTATAGAAATTTATTTTGTTAAGCCACGTCTGGTCAAATCATTGCGACCGCTCCAATTGAGCGAAGGTTTGTTATCGCCTGTCTCGATTGGAGGTCATATGCTATCTAATATTTTGCCATAACAAGTAAGTTCTTGATACCGCAAAGGATTAAGGAGAGCAAAAATGTAATAAAATATTATGTTTTTTTTTTAAGTATTGACTTGCTATTTTGCTACTTTTAGAGAGTTGACTAAGGTGTCTGCCTAAATAACAAAACTACAGGAATGACTTACCACATTTTTTATATATTCGTAAGGTGAATTTCAAGACGCACATTTTGATATACACGAACTCAACTCTCCTACGTCACGCCGCGGTGGTGGCGCGTCGGGCGCACTTCCGGTCTGGGGCGGTGGGCAGAAGTCGCCGTGCGAGACATGCATTCCTGTGTTCTTTTGAAAGAAACCAGACGAAAAACCTGCCTTCTCGTCAAAATGCTGCGACGGGGGCTGTACCAAGAAAGTCTGGAAAGGTTTGAAGATCAGTTTTCATGTGTTTCTGCCACCTCCATTCGTCCGGGAACGTGGATAGTAGCCGTGAAAAGGGCAAACCAGACGCTGTCGAACTACGATTGCTTGTGCGGGCAACACTTTGTGGTCGCCAGATGTATTTGTTTTGTTTCAACATGAACGAGAGAAAACCGCCAAGTTGTCCGGACCACCCACGGGTTCAGTGCGTCTTCAAATTCACACGGCCGCCTGATCGTTCGAACTTTCGTCTGCTCTTTCAGACTTGTCTGATTTTTGTCGTCTGCTCGTTCAAACAAAAGCGGCCCGTAGACCAAACTTTGACCCGGTGATTGCAATAAGAAGTAATTGCAGGCCTCAAAAAACTTAAGTAGGCTCGGTGCAAACAGTGGATACAAGATGTTGATCATTGGTACCAGTGGCCATCAAACGACTCGTTACGCTTGGTCAGTTCCCGCTTCCGATTTTCAGTATCGACGTCGATCATCGCCGCTACCTTCTACACTTTAGCAACACAAGCGACGTCGCGACCGAAAATAGCTAGAAGAATCTCATTATGGTTTTGGCGTCCATTCTGCGGCGTTCATGCGAATGAATCGCCGCACGTCAAATTATTTACGCAAAGTTTAGCGGCGTAACGAGCCTTGATAAATTCGCTGAGGCGATTAAAGTGGTAAGACATTGCTATGAGGACGTAGAATCGACAATTCCAACGCGAAAAAGAGTATGCAGACTCACACAGACGCCGACAACGTGACATTCCAATGGTTTGTTGACGCGGGACGCGGTGCTTCTTGCCCGCACTTCATTGCGCATGCGTTCGAACTGTCGTCTGCTCTTTCAAACTTGTCTGTTTTTTGTCGTCAGCTCGTTCAAACGACAGCGGCCCGTAAACCAAACGTTGACCCGGTAATTGCGATAAGAACTAAGTGCAGGCTTCAAAACACTTTTAAAGGTTGGTTGGGGTAAGTAGGCTAAGTGTAAACAAAAGATACAAGAAGATGTTGTTCATTGTTACCAGTGGCCATCAGCGACTTGTAATGCCCGATTCTACTTGCGGTTTTCAGTATCGACGTCCACCATTTCAGCTACGGTCCACGCTTTTGCAGCCCGAGCGACGTCGCGACTGAAAATAGCGAGCAGAATCTCATCGTGGGAGTCAGGCTGTAGCGCCCATTCTGTGGCGTCCACGTGAAATGAATCGCCGCTCGTCACATTATTCACGCAAAGTTTTGCCTCGTTAATTTTGCTGAAGCCGCTCAAGTAGTCAGAGATTGTTAGGAGGACGTAGAATCAACAATTCGAACGCGAAAAAGAGCACGGGGACTCCCACCGACGCCGACAACAACGCAATTCAATGGTTTGTTTATGGGCGACGGCGGGCTTCTTGCCCACCGTCCACCGCGCATGCGCGGCGCCGGTGGCGTCCGCTAGGGGCGCTCCGGTTTGTTTGTAAACATGAGTTGGTGTATACGGAAGGCACAAAAGGTTTCACTTAACAGAGACAGGGAACAACACACACAGCTCTTTCATTCTCCTCTGTTTCTTCTGCTCTTTCCCCTCTCTGTCTCTCTCTCTATTTCTCTTTCCTCTGTTTCCTCTGCCCTTCCATTGTGTTGTGCTCTGTCCCCGTATGTGTATATACTTTCGTGTCTTCACTATTTTATCTCCAACGCCAACCCTTCCACATACATTTTGATATATTTTGCGACGTTTTACAAAAAAATTGTTGGAAAACATTTTGTGAAAATGTGTTTAAAGGTATTTTTTGACGTTTTTCGTATTTTTCGCATAAAAATATATAAATTTAACGTATATCATTTGGTGTGGGTGATTGTAAATTGTCTATAATATAACTGAAAACAATTATAACCACCCATCTACTTTGGTGTGAAATTAACGGCTGTGAAAATTACCATAGTGAAATCCCGGCAATGTCCACGAATCTATCTTCGCAATTTTTATGTATCTGGAAAATATTTAGCTACGGCGATGACATATAGCTGAATGCTCCTCCCAAGAACGTGGCTTTATATAGCTTACAAAAATATAAAAAATACAACCCGGAGAGACATTGTACGTCTGACGTGGAAACTCCGAAATCACGTCACATGATGTGATCACGTGACATCATTTCCCCGCTTAATTTCACTGAAAAATTTCCTTCACGTGGCTCCACTAACCCCCTAAATTTAGCGGGTAAATTGACATCACTTGACTTCACGTCACATGACGACGAGTAACATTCGTCCATTGCGCTCCGTCATGATGCCCCCTCGCGGCAATTTTCTCATAAAAAACTACCCATACATACCATCGTGTTCATAAACCTGCTAGAAAAGACATTTATCATTAACATTTCGCTTAAAGATATTTGAGCATCAGTAATACTCACCGCGGCAGCCATGGTCCCCAAGAAGGGAGGAAGGAAGATATCAAAACGTCCATGGTAACTCTTGGCTTTGATGGGACACGAATAATTAACTCCATTAAACAAGCGGCGGCCGTTCTTGCATAAAGCGTAGGTACTGAAATTGCAATGAATTAGCATTTTCGTTAGCCACGAAATGCTTTTAACAGAACGCCCATCCGCCCCCCCCCCCCCAACCCGTTTCTTCCCCAAAGCCAAAATTGTGTCTCTCCGTCCGTACATTTCTCCCTAAATTTAGTGGGGAAATTGGCGGAACGTGACCTGGTGTCACTGGACCCTTTCCCGAATTTCGTGTCCCCTCTAGATTTGGCAGAAAAATCATTGTCACAGGACCTGTGCAGCAAGTCATTTTCCTTTATCAAAATTAGCGGGAAAATTGACGCCAGGTGCAGTGACGTCCCAAGGGTATGGCACGATGCACACTCGCCCAGGACGATAGAAAGTGAGGGGTGGCGGCGGGAGAGGAGTGGGGGGGGGGGGGGCGTCGAGTACGCAGGTAGAAGTTCCGGCCTAAGCTCGGAGGGAAGGCGCCGCGGGCCGAAAACTTTCTGCCCAAGCGTCTAGTGCGGAGCGTTCTCGTATCTCCCAGGGCTGAAATACAAACGTGACAGACTAGTCATGCCAGGGCGTAGCACTAGACGACGACCAGTGCTAAGGGTGCTCTGCCCTCTTCCTTGACTGCGATGTTTCCCAAACTCTGCCAACCTGCGACCCATGCCACCAAGAGCATACAATATCACGTCCCCCCACCTCGATTTTTGTGATGCTGCGGGTTTTCTTTTTTCGGGGTATGAGTGCTATGAATATTACACGAGATTGCCGAAGGGAATTCTTCTGCCAGCTGATATAACAATGGCGAATTTGGCTGGTCAATCGCCGTAGAGACCGAGCCGGCGGTGCCGTCAACCAGAAACGCGCCGGCGGCATACCAGGTGAACATCACCACCCGAACCTGAAACGCCGAACGCGGGAAGTTTTTTTGTCGCTTGCCCACAAGACACCGCTAGCGAAAGGCTGTCGCCGCCGTCACCTATGTTGTGGTGGCTAGAAGGGGAAACGCGACGGGCCCCGTATGCGCTAAAAGAAGCGCGATACGCGATGAAAATTTTGAGGAGCCCACATCGCAGAGAGGGTCCAGCTCAAACCACGGGGTTCGTTCGCAATTTAATGGCGGACGCCACGGGCGAAGATTGGTTGCAAGCGCGCATGCGCTGCATTTTCGCGTGGCAAGGAGGAAAGCAGGCGGGAAGGCTGAGGCGCTCGCAGACGGCCAAGGCGTTCCTCACCTCCTCGCAGCTTGTGTTGCAAACGCGGCCCGTACACCACGTGACATCAATCGAGCAGTTGCACACTCTCCGTAATATAGGATCTCTCAAAAAAGTTTTCGGGCCGCTGACTGGCCTGCTGGCAGCTAATGCCCCTATACTTTGTCTCATCCTACGATGGACTAAAGGCCAAAGCCACGGGCCGCCAGGTCCAATAGCGTTCCACGCTAAACTATGACACGCTTAACATTGATTGGGGGTGGACGAATAATGCTCCGAACCCAAAAGCGCCAAATCATTTCTATAGCTTCGACGCTGCAAAGAGCCTTATGCAGTGGCTTTCTTTGCGACGTAAAATTGTTGAGTCACTCAGTGCTCTTCGACTCCAGACACTGTCCGCCCATCCCCTGATCAGTGATCTGAGACGTGGGATCCAATACGTGCATCGAAGCTAAATACCGCACACTTTCTAAGTGGCTCTTGATTGGATCTGGCGGTCCGTAGCATTTGCCTTTAGTCCATCGAAGGGTGAGACGAAGTATAGTGGTCCTCAAACATTTCTTCGTGGAATTCAGGCGCACGACCAATTTAACGGGTGAAACGTGCCCTATATATGTAGTTGCAGAAACCTGAGTCAAAATATAAAGAAGTTATGTGACCTTTCAACACACGAGCGGCGGGAAGCGCGCGTGTTGCGATGAAAATCTTCGCCACCGCGAGGGCGCAGCAGCCTTCAGTCTAGTCGTTTCCATCGCAACACTGTGCAAGCCTTTGCTCCCACCCGCTTGAAGGTGTGCACGGGTACGGGCCAGCACGCGGGCAGGGCTCGGACTTCACGGCTACATTCTTGAAGGGCCTGGGCCGGGTGCGGGACTTGCATTGAAGACTGCAAGGCTGGCCGAAGCAAACCAAGTAAGCCACTTCTTTTTTTTGTTTCTTTAGCAGCAATTGTTTTTTGAAGCATATGTTTGGTTTGATGGGAGAGGGACTACAGTGGAGGAGACCCAAATGCTGAAAGCACGTCTCTGTGTGTGCATACTGGTATGTCCTTGTGCGGTTCGGTGTGTGTGCAGCGAATGCTCCTCTATAGATCACTAGCGGCGGCGTTCATTTGCGTCACCGGCGACGCCGCCATCGTACAACCGCTTCTCACTATCTATCATTAAACGAAGTTTTGAACAACCACCCATCAACAAGCACTGATCCGCGCCCACACAATGAGCACCGTCGCCGGCGTAAACCATCTCAACGTACGTGTGCATGCATCCCCAATATGGGTGAATAGGCTACTCCGAGGGAGCTTTTCCTAAACAAAATCTCGCAGACTACCGCAAAAAGCGGCACTATTTTTTTATACTTTTTTTTTCGGTTGTACGGATCGAGAGGGTGCAATTTAGAACTTTGTCCAGCTTTTGTCAAAACCCATCGTGTCGTCTCCATTCAAAACCCATCGTGTCGTCTCCATACAGAAAAGGACGGTCGGATTGATTTTTCTTAATATGCTGCCTAGGCTGGGAGATTGGTCCGACTAATAACGGCAGCAAAAAGAAAAACACAAAAAAGCAAATATGCCTAAGTGCATTGACTATCGGGTACTTTAATCAACAGATATGCAACACTAGCAAGCGAGCTGCAATGCCCCGCAATTTCTGAGCTATTCATAGTGGGCTAAAATACAGCGGGCTTCAGCGGGCCAGTGAAAATTAGCGTCAGGCAAAGTCGGACCGCGTCTGTCGGAAATAGATAGCGGACCGCGGGCCAGTCCGGGCCCAAGAAACAGCGGGCCGGGCTGGGACGGTCTGGGCCGGGCTGGGCCGGGCTGGGACGGTCTGGGCCGGGCTGGGCCGGGCTGGGCCGGGCTTCTAAATACCGGCCCGTGGAGACAGACTTCTACGTCGCACATCCCCTTCCATGCACCGTAGTCCGCCATGTCCTAACGGCTTGGATTGACTAGAGTATTGGCTGCTGAAGTGCATTGAGATCGATTTCTTTGTTTTGCTCATTTTTTTTCGGCACTGACCTCCTCTCCCATTATGGTGGTAACGACACTGGATACAGTCTGGCGCCAGCTCGACCGGCCGTTCGGATATCGGACGGAAAAAGCGCCAGAAAGTTGCCGGTGCTTGCCGGAGAACCACTACCGGTATGGTGCGCGCCGGCCGGAAACTGACCCAGCGAACACCATTGCCAGTTGCCCGGCAAAATAAATTGCCGACGGTTGAACACCCGAAGTTGCCATAAGAGTGAGTAAGCTGGGTACGAAACATATTCAAATATAAAAATAAAACGCATGCCAAATGGGAAGACTATCACTTTCGTCTTGATATTTAGCTGCGCCCTGCATTTGGCTTTCATCGACGTCACAAAAAAAGGACAAGTGTGAACTCTTTTTTTAATTTTCTGAGCCGCTTCTACAGTTTGGGAAACGCTGCTCAAATATTTACTTTCTTTTTATAAGACCCGAATGTTTTCCTGTACCATATGTGTTCCGCCATGTTTCTGTATGCTGGCGTGACCCCTCAGTACAGAGGAACGAGGTTGGCTGCGCGGCTACGTCTGTTTTAAGAAGTTTTGAATAACATTTTGCGCAAAAACAGCGAAATACATACTCATAGAAAGCAAAATACGAGACAATTTCTGGCAAGACAACAAAAAGTTAAAAAAAAAAACGATAGCCTCCACACCCGCTCCCCCCCCCTCCGCCCCCTCCCCTTCCGGCCTACGTACAAAACAGCAGGCGCGTCAGTTTTAACGGAATATTGGCTCGCATTTTTGGAGCGACCCGCTGGAGACGGTCTGCCGTTCAAAATGGTAGCTCCTTGAACCTGACAGGCCGACCATGCAATACCCCAGCCGATTGAGCTATCTGACGACCAGTCACTACTATCACTGTCCATCTGCAAAAGTAACACGCGAACCAGGTTGGGCGCATTATCCGCACCAAGCATCCTATGTCACAAGTATATAGCGAGAAGACTTCCGCGTTCGCCACCGTCCACTTTCAGCCGCCTCCGAGAGGTGGGCAACGCACAGCGATCGCCATCGGTGGAGCTGATTGTTGGTAGGACTTTAATAAAACACGGAAAGTTCTACGAACCATCAACTTCCACGGTCGTTGCCACTGCTCTTTTTTTTAATTGCGCAGGAAAGCGCCAGCGGCATGCGTGATACTAAGGTAAGCTAACAGTTGCGTCAATGTGAACACGCCTGAAAGTCTATTCACACTGTACACCTCTTTGGCGAGTCTAGTACCGCGAAACCTAGTGTCGATAAAAATATATACGCCGTGTGAACGCGACGAAAAAAGACGCACGCCACCGAAAAACGTGGCGCGTGCTCCTCGCTTCTGGAGCGACATTTAGCTGAAACCTCACCGTGGCCTGTCAATCATCCGAGAAACGCAGACGCTGCCAATGACCGCTTGACACCGATGTAATGGCGCATTCACACTGGAAGCGGATCCGCGTTCGCGAAGCGGTTGCGGATGCGGTTCGCGAGCGACCCCGTTCAGACGCACCGAGAGGCGGTTGGCGGTTGGCGAGGGGCGGTTGGCGGTTTCTCGGCGATCTCGCGTGATCTTTTGAGACTTGCGTTTGGCAACCCTGTTTTAAAATCCAAAATCCACTTTAAAGTTTGGCTTTGGACCGGAGGTCCAAAGCCAAAATTTTGCTATTTTGGCACTTGGAAGATTTTTCTTGGGGATGTTCGCAGTTCGCACGCATCACGAGTTCAGGCTGCGAAAAAGAGGCATGGACCCGCTACACTCGCCTGGAATTCCTTCGACTTCGTCCACTAGCAAAGCCCAGCTAGGCGCGCCTTGCTGACTCAAGGACAGGATGCCCCCGACCTTTTTTTTTGAAGTGGACCCTTCCCGCACGAATAGTTGACTTTGTTTTCCGGATAGAGGACCAGTTTCCCCCTCGTTCGCTCTAATATTTTTCGAAGTTGTGAGCTTGTGAGCGGTGGGGTGAACCGTGGTGCGGGGGAGTGTGTTTGGGTGCTAGCCGGTCGTGGCTTCGTTGGTGTCGGACTCCCCCTCGACACTCGCACGTCGATCGAGTCTACCGTTTGTTTGACATTAAGCTCAAATAAACCACGTATGGATTACCGCTGCATCTTCCAGTACGTACACTTTATTCCTTGAGTACCTCTCCTTTATTTTCCTTTGTTAGTAGTAAACGCTACAGGTCGAGCTAACGCACTGTCGGCTCCGCGGTAGTCCGTTGGATGCGCAATCAGGCTCACGACGTCTCTATCGGCCTTCGTTTTAGTTATGCACGGTGTTGAATGCTTTCAACAGTTCACGCAGCTATAATGGGTAGAAAAGCTGCCGTTTCGGTCGATTAGGGGCGGTTCCGACGTTCTACGGACAGAGACTAACAAGGAAGTCGAGCTTCGTGCCTGTGGCACCCGGATAATAAACAAACTCTTACCCGAACCAAATCAGCAGGTGCGAAGCCCGTTAAAATTACGAGTAAATTCTTTTCGCGGCGGATTCAGCTGACGGACGTGAACATCACGTTTCTCCGTTGATTTTGTCTGCTGTAACGCTAGGACTACAGCGCCTTGGACGCCTCACTAGCGACAGGTGCCATCTTGCTTCGAAAGTCACTGACGTCACGTGAGCGTCGCGTTGTGATTGGTTGCCGCTTTGCGGTTCGTGAAAGCGTTTGGGAAAAATCGGTCCCAAAGCGGTTGGCAAAAACGCGCTCCAACCGCTCGATCGCAGGCGCTTTGCGGTTGAAAACGCGCGGATCCGCTTCGCGTTTGCGGATCCGCTTCCAGTGTGAACTCGCCATAACATCTGACCTTTGAGGCCGAGCGAGCTTTTGGAGGAGCCTGAGTTTTTGCTGATCCAGTATCCAAGCGCAAGCCAAAGAAAGAGAAAACAGAAACATGGCGGCGAGCGACCAGCGGTGGGTGCGTATACGGGCAATACGTGTTGGAAGTAAAGGTTTGTGGCGCGATGCAGATCCCTCATCAGTTGCGACAAGTGCAAGCACTACATGTAATCATGATTTCGGGGGATATCTCATTGTTTAGTGGTGCAAAAGTGTCCGAAATCCTTCGAGGTAATCCGCCTGTTCTTTGACGTTCGCGGTCTTTCCCCCGTTTGGCAAGCTCTAGTAAACTGGGTGAGCCAAATCCGACGAAGTTCATCGAGCGGTATTATCTTAAAGGAGACTTTCTCTTCACACTGGGCTTACTTTATGTTATTTTGAAGCGAAACATTCGATATTTCCGGTGCAGATCACGAGGTTTGGCGAAAGTTTCGTCAGCCAGTGCGTCAGAGATTTCGCGTGTCAATCTCAACGTGTGAGCACGCAGATAGCGCGAAATCTCTGTTTCGCCAAACCGTTGCTCGTTGAAATGACGCACCATGTGAACAAATATCAGCCTTGCGTCTGCTTCCTTCGGATTTCCTGTCGTTATTTTCTCGTTCTTCCTCTCCGGATCGCAGATGTGAGCACTTACGATTTGCCACGTTTCAGTCCCGCATCTGCGACTTCCGATCCATGCGACATAGCAACATAGCGAGACGCAATGCATGCACCGCACGTACTGTCCCTTGTTATGGAGTCGCCAGACTTGTACGTAACGTCGCCGATGCTCGCGACCTCCGAAGTCCAGAGCGACTGAGAACCACCGTTCGCGCGGAGCCCGAGATAAACGTTCGCTCCCCGCTTCGCGCGTAACCTGAGCGCCCCGTACCCGAGGCGTCTTTCTTTTATTTCGTTTTATCTTTAATCCACGAGACCTCAGTCTTCAGCCTGACTCCGGCACGAAAAATTGTCTTGTGTTCCAAAACCGAAAAATTGTCTTGCGTTCCAAAACCGGGTCAAAACACGAACATAAACGCACAGGCTCATATCGCGATGCCTCGACGCATTCTTCGCGTATGACTGGATTAGTTGGCAATAACACACACGTAAAATCACACACACACAAAAAAAAGACGATGCAAGTTTGAATATGGTGTCGAAGACAAGTGAGCACATATTATGACCAGCAAAACCATGCTCCGTGTGTCGTTTCTGCTTTTTTGTTAATCTCTTTCTATCGTCTATTTTTCTATATATTTTTTCATTCTTGTTTTCTTTTTCTTGTTCTTTTGATACCTTCCTTGAAGCCACAGTGGAGCACTCGTTTCGACCTGCTGAATGTATCCAGGGAACACATTTTCCATTCTTTTCCGCAAAACGACGACACTGCTCCAATTTCAGCTGAGTAATAGTGGTGCGTGGAACGCGTCTTCGACTGGTGTGTTCCCCACGTCCAAAACGTGCTCCCTCGATTTCCGCCCGATGACGTCATAGAAGTGTCACGCTGTCGCCGGTTGCGACCCTGGCGGTGTCATAGCGGCAGTATGGTGTATGTGGCAGATGCCTGTTCCGCTGCAGGTCGCTCTTCAGCTGGACAGTCCACGGAAGCTTCGGCAGCCAGAAGTTGGGACGCCGCGACGGCAGCGACACTCGCCTTTGCTCGTGGTTTTCACCAGTACTTCTAGTGTCAACCACCAGGATCGCGACGTTCCGACAGCATGACACTCCGGCTTTTGTGACGTAACTTGTTGCCACGTCGGGACCACGTTATGAAACTTATGATGTATGGGCGGGATAGGGCCCTAAACACCTCAGTCGAAGACGCATTCCAGGCAATGCACTGATGGACCTTCTTGAAAACTGCCATTGTCTAAGCACGTACCATGAGCATGTTTAGGACAGGAGGGTAGGGTCAGCATTCGGAGAAAACTCGGATCCAACCACATGCAATGTGCCTAAACAATGACGCCGCACCATTGTTACTTCATTGACTCATAGAGAGGGCCTATTAGGCTCTCGTGGAGTCTGTTTCTAGGGTGGTTGTTCTCACGGTTCTAGGAGCAGGGAGATCTCACCATGATCCGACATTTTGGATACAAGGAAGCTGTTTCCGGTCGCTCGTCGAAATTTTCACCGTCATTTCTGAGTTACCGCTGAGTATTTCTTTCACTTTTACCGTGTACCGCACATGCATCATCTCTCCCACGGTCGGGTTGTAGACTTCCACGTGCGTGATATGGGCATCTTGTCTATCTGAGGGAAAAAAAGGGTCAACCGTGTGATAGGCCCGATGTTTCAACTTTTTCGGGAAGTTGAGGACAAGATCATCTACCAGATCAGCGTAACTTGACACCTCCGCAACAAGGACGTCATAATCTTTGCAGGATTTTATAAGCTCCGCTCACTCTTTCTGCGCAGCTCCCCGCGATACTTCCCCAAGCAGCACAGATTTGGTCAATTTATTGGCCAATTGCTGGAAATGGACCTTTGGCCAGTGACCAGAGGGTGGTCACCCATTGGCTGACGACTGGTCTTTCTTTGGCTATTGGCCAATGGCTATCGGCCAAGCATTGGCCGATGAATGGCCTCTCTTTGGCCAGCCATTGGCCAAAAGACCATCGCCAGTCATTGGCTAATGCTTGGGCGAATCCCGTGCTGCTTGGTTCGTTTCAACTGAAGTCCAGACGGCTAGCCGACGCTACCATCTAATGGGACCAATCACGCAGCGTCAGAAGCGCAAGTCCCTAGGCCTTTTCCGCTCATGATTGGCTCAGCATTTATAGAACACTCGCAGAAACATAAAAAAACATCCCAATCGTGCGAACTTCACGCCGTCTGCTTTGTCTGATCAGCTCGTAGCGTCGGCACCCTATAGACTTTGGGTGAAACAAAGTATAGCTTGTCCGACATAAGTACACCGTACACTCTCAAGAAAAAAGGGTGTTAAAGTGTGTATCGTTACACCCTTTGTTTTTTACGCCCTTTTTTGCGCCTTTTTTGGCTCCCTTTTTTCTTGAGAGTGTAATGAAGAGCTATACTCCGGTTGATAAGATATCCGACCGCAGCCAATCATTCGAGGGAGTCAATCAAACGGCTTCAAAAGTATATCGTCATGGCGCTCATTATCGGGGTATTCCCTATCACCGGCTAAACAATCACGCACAGTAAAAAGCGCTGGATATCGAGCGAAATTAGCTGTTCGTGATCGGTTTATTCCGCAATAGCAAGCACACGAAGATGAGCGCTGTGACGGTGGATTTTGGCCCTGCTTCTCGATTGGCCACACCAGATCGTAGCGTTGGTCAACTGTGGTTGGATTTGGCGTAAAACGAAGTACAAATGTAGTGACAGGATGTCGTTCAGAGACCGCCGTCCTCCAGGCGTAAGGCAATCGTCTCAAAATCAAGGCAGACGTTCTTTTTTTCGTTCTTTTTCCTCGCAGTGTTTCGAAACAATCAATTACGACGCCACGCGGAAGAATACTCCAATCCAAAGTATCAATAACGCACTGCACTCCAAAATGAACCCGACGCTAGGGTCCCGAAGGTGAGAAGGGGTTTCAATTCAGCTGAAGTCACGAGGCTTATATATCGTGCAAGAGACACGGTATGCGAAGCGCACATTTGTCTGCTTCTTTTGCAGGAGTTATGGTGACGTCAGAACGCCAAGCTCAGACTGTCTCTGATTGAAGAGTGGGTAGACCTCAATGCTTGCTGCCTTGAAATCTACCCACTATACTTCAGTCAGAGCCAATCAGAGACCGGCATTCGGACGTCGCCACAACCCTCGCAAAAGAAGCAGACTAACTGGCGCTCCGCATTCGCTGCAGACATGATTTCGGGATTTTCTGCCCCTCAATCATGCTCAAATCATGTTTCCTCCATTCATATGTATCTTTCGGACATGTCCGAAGGCAGTGTTTGTGTGACTAATGTAACAAGACCGTCATACAAAGAAGAAACACCTCTCGTAGACAGTCTGCACACTGTCCTTTGTACCATGTCTTGGCCGTGCGACCGCGGCTTTAGAGGACAGGCACTTTCTACCGGACACTATGAGCTGGCCCGTGATACTGTGTCACCCGTGGATATAATATTGCGCTACGACTGCAGTTCCCACTATGGGCTCCGCCACACACCTGCGTTTGGTCGGAATCGAGCGCGGCTGTGAAGCCTGGTGCAGCCTATACACTCCGTGCGACGCGACTGGCGCGCCGCCGCGCGGCCGTTACCGAAGGTAGGCAGTCAGAACCCTAGAGAAAACGAAACCGAAACCACGCCGCGTACGTTTCTACGGTCCAATATTGGATATCCCGTACACCTTTCACACCTGCTGTCTTAATGAAACTTGGCCCACTTCGTGCACAAACTTAGTGAAAATCTCACTCGCCTCCAAATGTCATCGTTCCAGCAGTCCTACGTTTACAGCGACGAGCCAAA
>JAZHYW010046081.1:0-13997 GCA_037355805.1 Ixodes ricinus | reverse complement strand
GCTTATTGTCGGCAATAAGGATGATTGTCTGTGCAGCGTCCCCAAGAACTACGCAGAAACTATCTGGGGACTCATGAAAGGCAGCTTTAGGTACTGTGAAAGGTGGATGTTGTAGCAGCGGCAAGTCGGCCAACACGCAAAGAAATAGAAAGTTTGCCTGGTGCAGTTATAATGAGTTGAAACGTCGTCAAAATGGCATTGAAAAGAAAAAAAGAAAGAAAACCAGAGCCATACAGAGAAAAGCGCGCCAACGCGAAGCCCGCCCCGCAGTCACGATACCACGCTTTGTTTGTCGTGCCAACAGGGCGCTGCCGCATCGCCATTGCCCGCCCGACAACGCGCTTCCTGCCAGGCGAAATTTATAAAGCGTCACCATTTCAGGCGCACAGCAGCCTGAACTGTTTCACCGTCGCTGCCGCCGACACGAAGCCAAGTTCAGAGCAGGTTATCAGGCGATCGCTGGCGAAGAGGATGAACGGTAACGATCCCGCGTGGCGCGCAGATCTTTAATTGATTCCACGCCTGCACAATGATGCTGATCGCCACCGCGCCACGAACAACAACGGCACGCAGCACCAGAACTGGCTGGAGAATACTGCGGCGGGCGCGCAGGTAATTGAGTGACCAGCACGGAAATAATGCGAAAGCAGGCCGCCGCGCCAGCAATATTCATCTTTACGGTTTCGGTTTGATCCCGCATCATACGCGGTATTCAGGCCAGCCAGAGCGCCAGCGAAATCGACCTGCAAACCATAACCAGAGAAGGCCTGCGCCTTCCACACCAACGCATCCCTGTTTCCTGAACGCCATGGATATACCCACGTTCATTGCGATCGTTCATAAAACATCGTTCACGTAATGTCGTTTCCAGTGGTTTGTGTTGCAGATATGAAACAGATGCTCACGCCGAGCGCCTGTTGCTGAAGACATACGATGAAGTCGGAAGCGTCAAATGCATGTGTGAAAGTGCCTTACTGCTGTGCGAAGGGCTGCAAAGCCCTCGCCTGAAGCTGTACGATGGCACTGGACGCCATTTTTGAGAGCGCTTTTTATACTCCTTCACTCTGGACAGAAAATGCAGCCAATGCCACAACCACGAGAGCTCGAGGTCGCGGCTTTGAAGCGTTCATCCGCAGAAAGACCGCTCGAGCTAGAGATGCACGTCTCAAAGCCAGGAGCGCGTCTCAGCTCAGTCTCGCTGCAGCCTCAACTTAAGGGTGAACGGAGTATAAAGCGCATGCTCAGAACCTGCTCACATTATTAGGCTGCTACAACCGACAATCTTGATGGCGTCGCATGCATGTCGCAAATAAACTGTGGAAGCTCCCTATCAGCTCGCGCTCAGCAGTCGCGCACACATCAGTAGCCACCAGTGAATACGACGTAGTTGTGACGCGGCCCATACTCTCGTCGAGCTTCAGCCTGTTTGCAGTTTGGGCGGCGGGTCGGGATCACAACCCATTGAGTCATGCCCATGGAGCTATTATAATGAACGCTAGAGGCTCAGCTGACACTAGTGTCTACTGGACTTCCGGTTGCATTATTGAAGCAGACAGCAAGCAATCACTTTACAGTCTTCCTGTGTATTCCTAAGGAAAAAGCTACGCGATAACTTTTCTCTTCACCAGGGAATAATAGAAACCAGCCAAGTTTCTTTACTCGTAACGGGTACTGTGCAGCTTTATTCACGTTATAAAAGTGTTATTTATTTCGTTAGTGTGTTGTTTTTATTACTGAGCAATGTTTAAGTCAGCGAAAATTGAGGCCTGCGGCGTACAGCAGGATGTGTGAATGCAAGCTATGAATTCAAGCAAAAAGAACAATTAAAAGTATGGAGGTTTATTCAAGCTGTAATAGCATTCCGACGAAGGAAACGGAACTGAAAGTGACTGTGGCCGCATCACTGTGGACTCAAACTGGAAATATAAAGAAAAGTTTAACAAATAATTATGTCGACGTTTTGTTACGATCGCCAATGCTCTGCGAAAAAAAACACTCAGAATTTATGTCTAGTTATTTCTGGTGCTAAAGGGATAATCTAGCCCAAGAGACAGTCAATACGCGGCCAAGACGAGACCGACTTGATTGCGTGAAAGGCCAGAAAGCAACGAAAACAGCGTGGAAGTGGAACAGATCCAGAGAAAGCTGAGGTAAGTTATAGACTGGCTGCCACATGTATATTTGCTACCGTCGGTGTCGTGCTAAGCTACACTTAAAGTTTACACGCCATACCTTCGTCTTGCATGCTATATGAGTAAAACAAATGGTGTCTTACCAAGCTTCCCTGCATACATGCCGTTCACACTCGTTTTCTGTGATCGATGTATATGTAGCATCCGTTTACTTGCGAAATGATTGGCACACAACACTGTTGGTGATTTCGACACTTTTTTATGGCTCTCAACAAAGGAAAGACGTTATAATGATATAACTACAGAACACACATAGAAGTTCCAAGGTGAACAGGGGTTGTCTGAAAATATATCTACACAAACATAAGCGCTTCATCGACGGTTTCCTGCATGGCCTTGACTTCTGTCACGCCCAGCTCGACGATGCGCTCTGCTGCTAGCAGATCGCCCGGAAGAACACGAGGAACAACTGCGCACCGTTTTCCGGTGGCTGACTGAACACGGCATCGTGGTGAACACCGCGAAATGCGAGCTCGGTGTACAGGAGTTGGCTTTCCTCGGCCACCTCATCTCAAGCTCGGGAATTCTACCAACTCCAGAGAAGGTCGAAGCCATTCGAGAGTTTCCCCCGCCAAACTCAAAACGTCAGCTCCGCGAGTTTCTGGCTGGTAAATTTCTATCGCCGCTTGTTCCCCAGTGGCGCCATCCTGCACCCTCTTCAACAGCCTCCTGGCGGCACCAGAGAGCCCAACCACTGCACTTCACTGGACCGATGAGGCGACAGACGCTTTTCGACGAATCAAGAACTGTCTCTGCGGATGCTGCACGCCTCGCCTACACTTCAGCCAGGGTGCCACAATGTGTCATGGTCGACGGTTCAGATACAGCCGTCGGAGCCGTTTTGCAACAGCTCAGCAACGGAGTATGGCGACAAACTTCATTCTTCTCCAGGAAGCTGACACCTACTGAGCGACGCTACAGCACATTCGGGCGCGAACTACTCGCCATCTCGCGCCGCAATCAGGCACTTTCGCCATTTCCTCGAAGGAGTAGACTTTTTTATACTAACCGACCACAAATCCTTGACCTACGCCCTCCGTTCTCTCACCTCAGATGGCAGCGCCCATACAGCACGTGAACTGCGTCAGATGGCTTACATCTCGGAATTTACGACGGACATTCGCCACATTAAAGGGGTAGACAACGCCGTGGCGGATGCGCTATCGCGTAACCCAATCAACGCTCTCAACTTGCCCCGGGATTCGACTTAAAAAGACTGTCGCTAGCTCAGCGTGGCGATCCAGACTTGAGCCGGCTGCGTAGTCTCACGAAAAACGCACTAAAGCTGCAGTGGTTGCCTCTCACCGGAGCGCAAGACAAACTGTGCTGTGATTGTTCCACAGGTAACCCCCGCCCTTTTGTGCCCTCCAGTCTCCGCCGGGATGTCTTCACATCACTGCACATGCTGTCGCACCCAGGAATCCGTGCGACACAGAAGATGGTGACTTCCTGCTTCGTCTGGCCCGGGATGAACAGAGACGTCCGACAATGGACTCGAGAGTGCCTGTCCTGTCAACGAGCGAAAGTGCAAGCGTCACATAGTCACACCATCGGCAAGTTTCCCAACACCGGACGCTCGATTCGACCATGTACACATAGTCGGACCGCTGCCGCCCTGTCAAGGTCAGGCGCACCTGTTGACGTGTGTCGACCGTTCCACGCGTTGGGCGGAAGCAATTCCGATTCCCGATATCACTGCCGAAACAGTCACTCGCGCCTTCCTCCATGACTGGCTCTCTCGTTTTGGCGTGCCTTCTACTATCATATCCGGGTCACCAATGTTGAGGTGGCGAGCGAGGTCCGAGAAAGAACGACCTGAAAGCTTGCGTGCCAGATCTCAACTGCCTTTATTCTTCTTCTTCGTCGATCTCTTTTCTTTGTTTCCCCTAGCGGGAGTAAAATTCAATCGTCTTCAACGAAGAAGTGACACGGTCGTTCTCGCGCGCGCGAGCTGTGTGGCTTTGAGCCGCTACACATATACACCGCAAATATCCATATGCACCAGTGTTGCGGAGTTGCCACTCCGGAGTTGGAATGATTCCGGAATCATTCCGCATTTTCGCGACCCCTGAATGGAATGGAATGGAATTGGATGCCTTTGGCCCGGAATGGAATGGGAATAGAATGGGCCCGGTCTTTGTTTATTTTTATTATTTTAGTTTCTTTATTTTTTTCTTTATTTGTTTTTCTGTTAAACCGAGCAAGTCAGCGGGTCGGTTGCTCAGAAATAAAATGAGCAGCGGGAAACAGCTAGCGCGTGTAGCCCTAACAGATTGTACGCAAGAAAATTAAATACAAAAAAACAAGCGTCGAAGCGAAGAGCAGAGGGGGAGGGGGGGGGTATCGGTGGCGCCTTTCAGGACGCGCAGATGACGGGCTTCACTCAGGTTACACGAGAGCGAAACAAGAAACCAGCACCTAGCTAAAAGACGAAGGGAGCTGCATGCACGGCTCCTCATCGTCCTTTCTGTCTTACTTTTTTTTTTTGTGTCGACGGCATGGAGATTGCATGCGCGCGTGCACAGGCTGAGATCTGGGAGCGGGGGGCGACTCATAACCAAGCTCATAACTCGCAGAGCTCTGATAACTCGTTGACTCGCGCGCCGCCGCAGAAAGATGATCAGTTATTGTTTTCTTATAGTTCGAACGAGCGTTGTTTATGGGGTATCCACACGAAGGAGAAATCCGCCACTTCCTCCGCGGAGCACGCATCAGTGAGACATACGTCATCCCTTTTTGACGTCTCGTGGCGCCGTTCTCCTCCGTGGCGGAGGCGCGGAGGCTTCGTTCCATCAGCACAAAAGCTCCTGCAGGTGCACGCGGCGGAGCCGGGGACGGAGTTTCCCGGGTTGTTGACGTCACGACATCCGTCCGCGGAGTTTCCTTCGTGGATACCCCTAATGGGTATCCACACGAAGGAGAAATCCGCCCTTTCCTCTGCGGAGCGCGCATCACGTGAGACATACGTCATCCCTTTTTTGACGCCTCGCGCCGCCGTTCTCCTCGTGGCGGAGGCGCGGAGGCTTCGTTCCATCAGCACGAAAGCTCTGCAGGTGCACGCGGCGGAGCCGGGGACGGAGTTTCCCGGGTCGTTGACGTCACGACATCCGTCCGCGGAGTTCTCCTTCGGTGGATACCCTATGGGGTATCCACACGAAGGAGAAATCCGCTCTTCTCTCCGCGGAGCGCGCATCACGTGAAACATACGTCATCCCTTTCGACGCCTCGCGCGCCGTCTCTCAAGCGGCGGAGGCGCGGAGGCCTGTTCCATCAGCACGAAAGCTCTAGCAGTGCACGCGGCGGAGCCGAGGACGGAGTTTCCACGGCTGCTGACGTCACGACATCGGTCCGCGGAGTTTCCTCGCGGATACCCCTTCAAAGGGGTATCCACACGAAGGAGAATCCGCCACTTTCCTCCGGGGAGCGCGCATCACGTGAGACACACGTCATCCTTTTTTGACGTCTGCAGCGCGCTCTCTCTCCGTGGCGGAGGCGCGGAGGCTTTGTTCCATCAGCACGAAAGCTCTGCAGGTGCACGCGGCGGAGCTCGGGACGGAGTTTCCCGGTCGCTGACGTCAGCGACGTCCGTCCGCGGAGTTCTCCTTCGTGTGGTTAAAGGGGTATCCACACGAAGGAGAACTCCGCGGACGGATGTCGTGACGTCAATATCCTGGAAACTCCTTCCCGGCTCCGCCGCGTGCACTTGCGGAGCTTTCGTGCTGTCAGCACGAAGCCTCCGGGCCTCCGCCACGGAGGAGAACGCGCCGCTAGGCGTCAAAAGGGATGACGTATGTCTCACGTGATGCGCGTCCGTGGAGGAAAGGCGGATTTCTCCTTCGTGTGGATACCCCATAAGGGGTATCCACACGAAGGAGAACCCGCGGACGGATGTCGTGACGTCCACATCCCGGGAAATCTGTCCCGGCTCCGCCGCGTGCACTTGCGGAGCTTTCGGCATCAGCACGAAGCCTCCGCGCCTCCGGAGGAGAACGCGCCGCGAGGCGTCGAAAAGGGATGACGTATGTCTCACGTGATGCGCGCTCCGCGGAGGAAAGGCGCGGATTTCTCCTTCGTGTGGATACCCTTTAATGGGATCCACACGAAGGAGAAATCTGCCACTTCCTCCGCAGATCGCGCATCACGTGCGACATACGTCATCCTTTTGCGCCTCTCGCGGCGGCGTTCCACTCCGTGGGCGGAGGCGCGGAGGCTTCGTTCCATCAGCACGAAAGCTTCTGCAGGTGCATGCGCCGGAGCCGGGGACGGAGTTTCCGGGTTGTTGACGTCAGGACATCCATCCGCGGAGTTCTCCTTCGTGGGATACCCTTTAAGGGGTATTCACACGGAGGAGAACTCCGCGGACGGATGTCGTGACGTCAACATCCTGAAACTCCGTCCCCGGCTCCGCCTCGCGCACCTGCAGAGCTTTGTGCTGGACAGCGACGAAGCCTCCGCGCCTCCGCCACGGAGGAAAACGGCGCCGCGAGGCGTCAAAAAGGATGACGTATGTCCCACGTGATGCGCGCCCCGCGGAGGAAAAGGGCGGATTTCTCCTTCGTGTGGATACCCCATTAGCAGCTGGCCAACCCTGCTGCCTTCCCATTTCATTCGCGCGCACTCCTTTGAAGTGCGAAACGTTGGCTTGCTCAACACAAAGCGAGATTCACTTCTCTCTTCTCCTCTTGCGCTTTGCTTCGGCGCTTGTTGTTCCGATGCTTGTTTTCTGTGTTAAATGTTTTCCATTCAAGTAGGTTAGGGTTACGAGCAAGCTAGCGGATGCCTCGTTCATTTCCTTTGACTTTAGTCTCTGCATACCTTGTTTTACCTTGCGATGGACCGCTTCGGACGTTACGAGTCACCCCAGGTAATCCAGCACCGGGAGCTTAGTAAAATCAGTGTTTTTTTATGCATTTAGCATTTTTTTTTGCAATTGTCTATGCGTGTAATAATGTCACCTTTATGCTGCTTAGTGCCGGCAAACACAATGTAGCTGTCAAGTGCCAATTTTTACGTTTAGGAATTAGAGGAATGGAATGGAACGATTCAGCCATTCCAGGAGTGGGAATGGGCCCACTGTCCCATTCCTAGGCGTTGAAAGGAATTGAATTATCGAAAACTCTAATTCTCGGAATGGAATTGGAATGGAAGGGGTGCCCATTCCGCAACACTGATATGCACAAATACACTCTTAAGGCAGGAATACCAGTAACAAAAGGAAAGACGCTTACAATCCCATGTAACGCCGAATTAGAGCGCAGCTCTTAAGGAGGAGGAGGGGAAGGTACGTAGAGGAGGCTATGCCCTTCCTTCTTTCCTGCAAAAATATTCCCTGATAAATTTAGCGGAAACGTTTGCCCGCTAAATTTAGCGGAAACACTTTCCTGCTTCCTCAAACGATCTCAATGTTGTTTTTTTCGCTGTTAACTGAAAGGGTGCGACACCAAGACTATACAGGTATACAGCTTGAAGGCGTTTCAAGCGTGAAAAATGAAGTGTACCTCCTTGGTAGACCGGGTCGGATGCTCAAATGTTGGATGGAGGCTCTCATAGTTGGTTTCGGGGACCCGGCACCCCAGCAGCTTTGCCATGGCAACATTAGCTTTAAGTCTATCGCGAACCACAGCCTTGACATGGAAGTCACACTCTTCAATGGCTGCAATGGCGTCTTCAAGGAGACTATTGAAAAGCTGCCCTGATGCTCCGTTGGTGAGGAAGTACCAAAAGGGAATCTTCCAGGGTGATGCAAGGCCCACTGCCATAAAGACCAGAGACTCCGTTGGCTTGGGCACCTCGTCAGAGTCGTGCGATCCCAGTCTTTGGCAAAGTTTGAAGTAGCCAACCGGCTTACCGCATGGAACGTCCAGGCTGACGTTTCTCTTCAAGGACATCCCATGCACCATGACTTTCAGCTTGTCCCGCGTGGACAAAGTTGTGTGCCGCCGCGGAGCTCTCCCAGTGTTCTCGGGTGAACCCAGGCCACACTTCAGTCACCTTCAGCTAGGACCTGAGGGAGCTCACGGAGGGCAGAGGAAACAGTCTGCTTACTATAGTCCGTATGCTTGTGGAGAGCAAAGGCCTGTTCACACATGCAAAGTTAGTGCTACAAGCATAGCGCTTACCTCGTGCTAAGCGCGTGTTGACGGAAGCGTTCACCAGCTTTGAATTGCGCCGTCAAAACTGTTTCTCGTGACAGGCGATAAGTAGCTCACGACATGTGAACTGCGCTTCATCAGCGCTTCGCTGTATGTGAAAACCGGCCTTAATAGTGCAAGGTGGCAGTAAACTGTTTTGTTATATCACTGTACCTCCTGCTGGAAAACTTCCTTTTTGGCATTCTTCCCAAATCCGTTGAAAAGCTCCGTGAGGTAGTTTGCCGAATGCTTCCAGTTTGAGTTGTAGGTCGTCTGTGAGCGAATGCTGGTCCCTCTAAACGCTCCACCAGGCTCTTGAGGTCTTTGATATTTTGCTGTTTTCCTTTCAAAATTGTCTTGATTACGTAGGTTTCTTCTTAGCCGATTGTAGCTTCTTGGTCCTGCACAGCCGCTTAATTTTTGGGGACTCTTGGTCGAAATTTGGGTGGTCTGTATTGGAGGATAGGTCTGGTGATGTGCACCGGTGGTCGTCTTTCTCGACGCTATATGGGAGCCTGTGAGGTAGAGAGATCAAGACGACACATTAATGGGTACACACTTTGTTTTCATTCACTGGATGTGAGTTCAAGACTGGATTAAAAAAAACAGCATTCATAAACAGGCACCACAAATGCTATACATGTTTTCGGATTTACCAGAATGAAGTGCAAGTTGAATTGAACCAGGTGCTATAGCAAGAAGGAGATGGATAATATTGATTAGCTTGTTTTATTAAAACTGTTGCTTGTTTACATACATAAAAAACCACCCCAGTTTGATATTAGCTGGTGGCTGATTTCTTTTTTTTAAGTTTTATTAAGTTGTTAATAGAAGGGTGATGATTCTGTGAAATATTTTACAAAATCTCAAAATATATGAAAATATGTTTTCTATATCTTTCTCTTTCCCTTTACATCTGTACACTTTTAGCAAAAAAACTATCAGTATGGTGCCCATAAATTTTTATATGCACTCTAAAGTGTCTGTTCAATATTACGTTAGAACCAGTTTTATAGTTTAAGCTACATTTTTTTCAAACAAGGTTATACAAAAATGTTGCTGCTTTAATAAACAATGGTGCTGTTCACATCTTTACGTGCACATTGTGTATGTGCCGACTGGCATGTTAACCGTAGCTTTTGCCCTAAATACTATACTTGTGTCACCTGTATTTTGTTTGATGTATTACCGCATCCACTCCTGCTATAACCCGCAAGGGTTGGCAGTATTTGAAATAAATAAAAAAAATATCCTTATATGTAGGGTTCCAGAGAAATATCTCTAAAACGGATCAGGTACAAATGGGCCTTGTCATGCACATAAACAGGGGTTCATCCAGAATTCTCACTTTGTGGGATTGTAACAAATGTTTTGGGGCGTTGTAAGTGGTGTGGGAAATGGGGTATAGCCTAGTTTGCATTTTGCACGGAACATTCTGCGATGGTGTCGGCTTCAACCCGGGGGTGTTGGGGAGTATGTATAAATCGCACATGGACAAGTGGTTGGACATTTTGGAAAGTTACTCTGGCATTCTTAAAGTTTTATAGGACTTTGGGGCATCTATGGTTCATGAAATTTCGTAGGCCTATATTTAAATGTGTGTAGACTCCGGTAGTATGTCTTTGACAATTTATGTTTTTTTTTTACATTTTCATGTACATGACCAAGTCACTCCAATAGATTTCCACTCAAGTTGCATGAAAATTTACTAGAGTGACTCGGTCATATTATTTTTGTTTTTTATGTGCACCATCGTTCTGTGCTTATTGCTTGCGTTAAATGGTTTAGGAGGTCCAATTATTGGTGCTTTGAACACCTTAATCTGCAAGGTCTGGTGCCCTTTTACGGAAGGAGACTAATGCAAACCTCTTTTTCACATAAAGCTGTGAATGCCATGATCGATGTACCTTTCCCTTTTAGTAACATTTCATTTTGTGCTCTACAAGACTTTATCAGATCTCTTTGGTCTGCAGAATGCTGAAGGTTTGATTTGGATGGTATAACAGCTTCAAAAAAAAAGAGGACAATGAAAGGAACAGACACTACAGGACAACAGCTGTTCCCCTGTAGTGTCTGTCATGTTTATCGTCCTCGCTTTTTGAAGCTCTTATACCCACCGTGTCAAACGTTTACCAGCTCGCCCAGTTCACCTCATTGTTACTACTGATGGTTCATTCCCCGATGACGTTTACAGATTTTTTGTAGCCATGACAGGAGCGGTTTACATTTGTTTTGTGCTCTCATAACATTTAGGAAAGGCATGTCGGCATGTTGATAACACATCATATATGTAGTCTGTCCTTTTTGCTTTAGTTGAAATTTTTATATTTTTTCACTTGCTTTCTTGTTTTTTTGGTAGAGCCAATTGCGAACACAGTTTGTTACTAACCCAGTACGTGTTCTTCGTTCCATAACCCCATGCTTCGTTCTTGTCGTCTTTTTGATTGTTTGATATGGCATATCTTAGCATCCTTTTGGTGTTTTGTCAAGCTGATTCTCCGTGTGCTTCATAGCATTGACTATATGCGTAAATACGTTCCCTATAATAGCAGTCTGCAACGTCAGCACGTATTATACATGTGTATTGGGCTATTTTAGCTCAGTGTTCGTCGCCATGAATTCTAAAGAAAAACGCCCTAACTGACACATATTTTTGCACATCCGATTGTGAAACGTTCCAAAATTTTTATTCCGTCACAACACTAAGCAATATTTACACTTAAAATCGAGCGCAAAGAGAAAACGCATTTGAGTTTTCCCATAGGAATGTATTACTGGAAGTCAAATTTAGACTGTTTGCTGTCTGCTTCAAAATGCAACAGCACACTAGCGCCACCTGAACCTCTAGCGTTTATTATTAATAACTCTATGCACTAACGAAACGTCATGCGCAGGAATTGTCTTCTAGGTGGTATTGAGCAAATCCTCCACGGGGAGGCGCACCGTAGACGTCCACTTGTCTGGATCGGGATTGGCACAGAAGCAGTTGTTCATGTGACACCAAGCCCAGAATCCACGCGCGCGCATTTTCCTGGCAATGATTGCGGTCAACACTCCAAGAAAAAATAAAAACGTTCAGCCTTTCCAATTCGGTGAAGAAGGAAGACTAGCGAAGAAGTACTATGGTGGGAATGAAGTCGGCAAGCCAGAATGGAAATGCTTTAAAGGTTACCGCCGCCGTTTATAGATGGCGGTAGATGTCCAGAGTTTTGTGTCGACATTTGTTGGCCTGCGGATATGATACTGGGGAAACTATCCCTTTGCAGCTCGGCTGTAAAAATAAAGGAAAAATGAAGCAACGGCGCGTTTTCCTCCCTTCTACAGACGCGCCCCCAGCGGAAAAGAAAAGAAGGGGGGAACGAGACGTTTTTCTCCTTCTCCAGACAGACAAGAGAAAGCTTGCGCCCTCCGACTCACCTTCTTTCGGTATCGTTTTCGAGCACGTCGCGCACATTGTGTAATAAATGCTGTTGAGTTGATTGAGCTTCAGCTGCAGCCAAGACCGCCTGTAATTCCGTCTCCCGGTCCAAACGTACAGAACATTTCGGTTGCGTTGACATTTTTACCACTAATTTTATGAAACGAGCAAACGAAGCCGCAAGAAAAAGCGAAGTTCCGAGCAGTGCCAGCAGCGCTACGTACACTGGGCTAAGATGGCCATCTCCGGATTGCGGAACCCACTCGGAACCACGCGAACCACGCGGAACAATGTGTCCGCAGTGGATGTGTCGACGTTGACGACGTTATGGGAATAGCGGAAACTGCGTCGAAGACAGGCAGGTTTTGCTGCCAGCTGCCTGGGTGCCTTCTGTGCTGAGGTCGGTTCTGTTTTCCGATGCCGAGCCCACCTCCGGACAAAAAGCGAGTTGCGCGGCCGGGACACGGAATGCGCCACCATCGAGCTGCACAGGAGTGCTCGCGTGGTCGGAGGCGCTCATTACTAAAAACTAAACAAAACAATAAAGAATCAAACTTCATTTACAGCACTCTAGTTACTAACTCTGCTATATTATTTCACTAAATACAAATTATTTATTCCTAGAAATATAACTCTTTTTTTTTAATTTCGTGTTAATATCACACTTTTTTAAATTTTGTATTTTTCTGTTTTGTGCGCTTCACAAACGAAACCGCTGCCTGTGCGCATGCGCGCTAATGCTCTGCGCACTCGAAACTGGTGGACCGTTGTGGAGGCGTACGTGAGTCTGCTCGGTGCTTTCGCGCTTTCGCTCGCCTTCGGTGTGTCCAAGCGTCGGCGCCTCAATCATCGCACTGCGCGAGCCTCGCACTTTCGGACGAGTGAAAGGCTTTTCCTGTTTTTGAACTACCCATGGGCGCACCAACGGGGGGAGGCACTCCCCCCCTGAAACAGCCATTTCTGGGCAGGGCAAAAACTGGCCGGCGGCGCCCAAGGAATACCGGCACATTGATACTTTAGACCCATGTTGTGGTAAAAAAACTACGTCCAAACTCCGGTCTAAAAACATGCTTTTCGTGCAAGGCTCGTCAAATCATGAGGCGCTGGAGAAATGCAGCATTCTACGTTAAGTCTTTATTTCGAACTCTTTTTGTTCGCCTTCCGCCCATTGAAAAGCATGCGGGAAGGGCCTTAGAACGCACCTGGTATTGCTGCGCCGCAGCGTTCTTCCGCAACATAAAGTTCGTCTGCGTTCCTCGCCGTCACCATGGCAACGAACGCCGATGAAGAAGCACGCACAGTACCTCCGCGTGAAGCCCGCAACAGCTGACGCCATTTTACGAACGCCGTCTGCTAGCCAAAGCCGAACGCGTTATGTCAGATCAACCGCCTCCGCCGGTGCGCCGCTAGCAAAGACGACGAAGCTGAGACACGCCTACGGCGATCGAGAAAGCAAACAACACCGCGGGACGACTGCAACGGGGGTATTTATTGGTATCAAAGGCGCGAAATAAGCGAGGACAATTTTTATTTGAATCACAACACGCGATGCCACGGTCGGCATCGGCCCAAGACAACAGTCGGACCCAACAAATAAAGAATAAAGAAGCTCAGTGAATAAAAATAAAAATAAAAAATAAAAAAGGAAGCCGTTCTCGGGCGGCGTGTTCTTCGATGAGAGGTGTTGCTCGCAATGTTCCTGGTTTGTTTTCTTTGTTGTTTCTTTCCCTAGAGGATGCCACGACCCTTATTTGAAGCTGATTTGTTAATTCAATAACAAACAACGCGTTGAAACGAAGGAGGGAGGGAGTCTTGGCGTCAGAATCTCGACGTAGTCTAAATGAAAATAAAAGTAAGAATGCACAACATACGCCGTACTGCAAGACCGTCACCGACGACCGTTAGGCTATTCATTTTGTTTCTTTAGATTTTTATCGCGACCACTATTCCACCGTGCCTCAGATTTTCCGGCGAAGGTCCGACAGTTTTTGATAACTATTATTATCGTCGTTTGAAGGGCACTCTTCCTATGCTGCTTCGTTTTCGTTCCTGACGCCATAAAAATATGGGCGGGAAAAGTTAGCGCCACATATAAAATAATAAAAGTTTAGTTCAAGGTCGGATTGGTTTGTGGATACAATTAGGGCCAATAATTATTAGCCCAATTATTTTGCTTTGTTATTAGCATCTTTTGTGGGCATGCGTGAAATACAGCACCCAACGAGAAGACATGAAAATAACGCTGCAAGTGCTCTG